>JAOTQW010099201.1:0-10286 GCA_026260075.1 Sisor rabdophorus | reverse complement strand
ACCAAAAAAGATTGAAAGAGAAAACAGTAACAGTCAGTAACAACTACAAACAATTCAAAAAGTCATTAAAAATACAATTATACAGCAGAATGGTACCTTTTTTAAGTTATTTTTGTTTTGTTTTAAGTTTTTTTTAACTTAATTATGTTATGTGTCAGGTGATAGGTGTTAAGGTGGGTCTTTAAGCGTCTCTTGAAGACAGCAATCATTCATTCATTCATTCATTCATCTTTTAACCCGCTTATCTTTTAACCCGCTTATTCCCTTACTCAGGGTTACAGAGGTCTCTCACTCACTCCTATTAGAATCACCAATCAACCTAATGTACATGTTTTTGGACTGTGGAAAGAAAACCGCAGTACCCAGAGGAAGCCCACACAAGTGCAGGGAAAACTTCACACCGAAAGACAAAGGGAAATCAAACACACAACCTTCAAACCACTACACCGCCCAAAACACATTTATATATTTCATATATCTTTTGAAACATTTATTACATATTTACTTTCCTTCTTATTTTTTCAAAATAATACAAAATATTGTGGAGTGTGGCTATGAAAATTTGCTTATAAGTTCATGCTAGTATTAGTGAAATAACACACATGTTGGGTGAGGAGGTCTGTGGCCCAATCAGTGTTCCTGTTTATTTTAAAGGTGTTTACTGGAGACTGAGGGAGGACGGCGCGGTGGTGTAGTGGTTAGTACAAGTTTGGAGAGGTCATGGTTATGTGGATGGGCTGATAGGATGTCCACATTCATTTGGCTACATCAATTCATTTATCTTCTGACGATTAATTCCTAACTCAGGATTCTGATTTTCCTATCCCATTGCACAGTCCATCACAGGGCCACACATAGACGAACAATCAACTCTCCCTCACACTCACGTCTATAGACATTTTAGATTTATCAATCAACCTAATGTACATGTTTTTGGACTGTGGAAGGAAACCGAAGAACCTAGAGTAATCTCACACAATAGCCGAGAGAACATGCAGATCCCTTGCACGGGATTCAAACCCAGGACCTTGTTGCTGTAAGGTGACCCAGCTAACCACTACAGCGTCTACATAGCATATATATATTTTTTTCATTGAAGGAAGAAATATTTATTAATAAAAAAATTGGCTGATTAATGGTTGTGATTTTAACATAGTAGTGATTATTAAATAGTAGTGATTATTAATTCTTGTAGTTATTCTGCAGCAGCATCACAGCATTGTTAAAAATAGACAGGGACAAGCTGCAGGTCCTAATCAATAGTTACTAAAAGCCAATACGTTCAGGTTGGTTTATGCACTGACTGATCAGTCAGTTAATACTGTGTGCTTAGTCAGCTGGGATTCTGAACAGACTGTTATATGATCGACATCTTGAATGGTTACAAATTCGGCTCTCTGTGAGGTAGCAAGGCACTGAAAAACTGAAGAGGTCTAAAGTATTCTGAAGCTCTAAAGCATTTCTCTCAGTGGAGGGTTTTGGATGAGCTTCATTTCACACCGCTTAGCCATGAGAGTTATAAAGCTCCTATTTTCTGTGTCTGAAAATGTCTTTTGGTATCTTGTACTGAAACAGCTTATTTAGCATATTGGCAGAATTGTCTAGAATGTTTAACCTGAAACAGATCTATTCTAGAGCAGATTTTGTATATAAAATCTATTTATAGCTACAGTGTTAAGAATAACCTTTGTTTCTTTTCCCCTTTCTCTCTCTCCTGCTTTCATTCTATATTCCCTTCTCTCTCTTTCTCTCTCTCTTTCATTTTCTTGCTTCTGTTTTCCATTTTATCTGAATTGATTGCTACATGACTGATTCAGGAGGGAGAGACCCTCACTATACAATTTTCCTCTTCCTCTTCCATGTAACCTCTGTGTGTGTGTGTGTGTGTGTGTGTGTACTGGCAGTCAGGGTGGTAGATGTAATTTGCTTCATTCCCTTGAGTATGGAGGTGATAATAGAGGCGGATTGTACGGTCCAATCATAGACTACAGTTAAGTGTATGAGAGGGTCCTTACTCTTTCATTTTGCTTCTTTCCTCTCTGTCTATTCTCTACATCTCTTATAGCACACAGATAAATGAATCTTGATCAGTCTCCTTACTTTCTGGTCATGTAAGATGGGGTGGTAGAAGAAGGAGAGGAGACTGGAAGTAGTGTGCTCTTTGTGGAGGCTCTAGAATAAGAAAAAATATCGACTTTTATGTTTTTCCACTTTATCCAAACCTCAAATCTGACAAAAGCCAAATAACAGATTTCAACCACAGGCACAAGAATGTGCAATTACAGTAGTTTCTTCTAAGGCAAACAGGTCCTAGTGGATGGACCAAATCAAGAGCAGTCCAACCGGCCCTAATAAAGGAAACAATATCAAAGTCTGTAATGTCACCTGGTATGGCTCAACCATGGGTTCCGGCTTGGCTCAGCCCGAAAGAGCGGCGTTAGGCTAATCTCCTGTGCGTTTAAGGGATGCAGAAAAGACAGTGAGGTTCAAGTGTTTTGTTGATTAAGGGCGGTCGAAGGTCGGGGCCTTGACAGCCTGATCCATGGACACGCAATCTGGACAATCTTAGGGACATGAAATGTCACCTCGCTGGAAGGTAAAGAGCCCAGGTTTTAACTGAGAGTTTGAGTGCTACTGACTAGGTATAGTTAGGCTCACCTCCATGCACACTTCGGGTCTGGAACTCAACTTCTTAAGTTGAAAGAGGCTGGACTTGAGAGAGGCTGGACTCTCTACTACTCTGGAGTTGCCAGACAGTGGGTGCCAGTGAACGAGAGGGTCGCTTCCCTGCGCCTTCAGGTCAGGGAGAGGTCTCTCACTGTTGTCTGTGCCTATGGGCCAAATGGCAGTGCAGAGTACCTGGCTTTTTTGGGGTATGAAGGGGTGCTGGAAACTGCTCTGACTGAGAATGACGTCGTTCTACTGGGAGACTTCAATGCTCATGTAGGCACTGACAGCAATACCTGGAGGTGCGTAATTGGGAGAAATGCCACCCTTGATCTGAACCCGATTGGTGTTCTTTTGGACTTTTGTGCTAGTCATGGTTTGTCCATACGAATGCTATTTGTTTGTAGAGGTCAATGATCGACTTTGTGGTGGTGAGTTGGATCTGAAAGTTTCATGGGAATTTTCCCAAACAGTCTACATACGTTTTATGGATCTGAAAAAAGGCATTTGACTGTGTCCCTTGTGTTGTCCTGTTGGGGGGACATGACTGTATTAGTTTAACTGCTTTGGTGTTTACATTAATGACTTAATAATAATCAGAAAAGTGGCTTACAAACTGTTAAAATGCAAATGTCACTTGTTAGGTTGCAATAAGTGAATCTTTGCTTACAGCATCAGTATAACTGATGTTTTGTTGTAAGACAACATAAATATTTCTTTGTAATGTAATGTGAGTGTGTGTGGTTGTGAGTATGTGGTCCTGCAATGGACTGCAAGCCTGTCCAGGGTGTACCCTCCTGTGCGCTGGGATATGCTCCAGCTGACCCCGGTGCCCCCGGCTTCGGGATGAATAAAAAGTTGTAATGTATGAGCAATCAACTGATTTAATCCCGTTTCACTAAATCTTTCCTGTCTGTCTTTCAAGTTCTAACTTTTCGCCTTTTGCATTTTTTAGGTTCTGTCAATTTCACCCTTAAAACATCTGCACTGTTAAAACAACTGTACTGTTTACTCTGTTACAACAATATCACCGCTACTGACAATAAAATGTGGGTTACAATTTTTCTTAATTTATTTATTTGTTTTCTTTACCCACTAATTCCCTAACTCAGAGTTATGGGGGTCTGCTGGAAATCACCACCAATAAACTTAATGTTTTTGGACTGTGGGAGGAAACCAGAGTAAACCCAGGGTAAACCCACACAAGCACAGAGAGAACATGCAAACTTTGCACAGAATGTCCCTTCTTGCTGTTAAGTTACAATCTTAATATTTATTATTATAATTGAGTTCACTGAAGTGTTTATTATCTGAATAGGCTCTCTCAGCCATATTTTTTTTCTCTGGTGTGTGTTGAGTGAAGTGAAACACATAACTGATAATGACGTGTGTGTGTGTGTTGAGGGATTGATGATAATTGATGATGATTGGCAGATAAAATTCCATCACATCACAATCAGAGAGTAGTGATGGTGTTAACACACATGCATGCACAGTCACACACATCAACAGCAAATATTTCTGTCCAAAATTGTATTTTACTTAAGTAATACATTCAAGTAAGTACATAGTGTTAAACAAGTATGCTTTATATAGCAGTGGTAGGCCGTCAGGGCCAACAAGGCCTTCTCTGCTGGCCTAAAAATTCCAGACCTGAATTTACCACCTAAATTTGTTCCATAAAATTGTATTAATTTCTTCTAGAAAGTTTATTTGTAGTGTTTCTCTTGCCTGCATTTCCAGTAAGTAAATGTGAATGTTAGATTAGATTTTAGTCTCTAAATTAATGTAATCTGGCCAAAGACTTTAGAATCAGTAGTGCCACCCATGTTACTCAACTTGTATTAGCAATGACTGTTTCTTTAACCACCCAAATTTCAAATTCATCTATTAGCTGGCCCACAGTATTTTTTCTATCCCTTGATTAGTTGATCAAATGCAACGTACAGCTTACAGCAAGTTTCGACTATCGCAATAATACAGTTGAATTAGAAGTTTAAAGCCCACAAAGGCTGACGAAGTAGTAGTAATTGACTTGCTTGAGCCTTACTATAAACCACAGGTGAGAAGACTACCCACAACCACACGCACATTTAGAAAATGCAGGCTACAGAATAATGTGGAAAGAGCAAACCAGTTTAACAAGTTAATTAACAAGTTTTATCAATCAAACTTTAAACATTAAACTGCCCCCACTACTGCTCTCTCTATACCCCCCACAGGAGAGAGTGTCACCTCCCCGGCACGGATAAGGCAGAACTGGAAAGGCTTTTTTCAAGCAAGGCACCATGCCCAGATGCAGTATCAGCTCTTCAACATAACCCTAAGTTGTGGAAAATACCCAGGATAACTAAATGACTTCAGACTATTTAAACTAACATCTTACATAATGAAGTCTATAAAAAGGTTGCGTGTTCCTCCCATTCGACCACAGATCAGCCATGCCCTTCACCCTATGCAGTTTGCATACTGGGAGAATGTGAAAGTAAATGACGTCATTCCTTACATGCTACACCAATCTCTCTCTCACTTGGACAGTGGAAGCGGGGTTGTAAGAATTATATTCTTGAAATTCTCCAGCACTGTTAACACCATTTAGCCACTGCTCCACAAAGACAAACTGACAGAGACGCAAACAGACCCACACTGGGTGGCATGAATCATGAAGTATCTGACAGGCAGAACCCAGTACGTGCAACTGGGAAACTTCAGGTCTGACACTGTGGTCAGCAGCAAAAGAGCACTGAAAGGGGCTGTACTTTCTGCGGGTATTTTTACCCAGAATAAAATACTTTGTTCTTTACATAGTTAAATGTGCTGATAACAAGATTATCAATCATTAACAAATTATCAAAGATTATCAATAAAAATCAAATGTATTAACCCATGGAGGTCTGGATTTGAAGTCTTTGGCAACTATGGCAAGATAAGCACCTACTTGTTCTTGTGTCATTCTTTACAATAAAGGACAAATGAAAATGTACAAACTTTGATGCATTACATTTTTCTGTCAAATGATAGGAAGTATTGATAGGTCAAGTTGATAAGTAATAGTAGATCGGTCAAGGGCCTTGTACTAAGACTCAACAATAACGAAAACAAACAAAAATGTTTGGATTTTGACTACATGAGTAGCACATCTATTTTGCCTAGATGATTATCCTATCAACAACTATTTAAAGGTTGCGATAATTCATCTCAATTTTAGCATTACAGTTTTTGCATTAAAGGCATGGATTATCAGAAAACTCTTGCCGTATTTTTTTTTATATATAATAATCTATTAACATATAAAGAAGAAGGCTATGCACTGAATATATGGGCCAGATATTAGAAGCATTATCTGATTCAGCTTATCCCCACTGACAGATGCAGGTATCCAAGCCAATTTTTATAATTTTGAGAAAATCATTTATTCATTCATCTTCTATACCTTATTTCCAAATCCAGGGTCACGGGGGTCTGCTGGAGCCTATCCCAGCGCACATAGAGCAAAAGGCAGGGGCTTGAGAAAATTACTGTAATCAGTTGATAGTCAATTTGTGAAGTATACAGTGGGGCAAAAAAGTATTTAGTCAGTCATCAATTATGGGGGAAAATAAGTATTTGGTCACATACAAGATCCTGTGAGAGCAAGATATCTGGCTCTCACAGACCTGTAACTTCTTCTCTAAAAGGCTCCTCTGTCCTCCACTCGTTACCTGTATTTATGGCAATTGTTTGAACTCGTTATCAGTATAAAAGACACCTATCAACAACCTCAAACAGTCCCACTCCAAACTCCACTATGACCTAGACCAGAAAGCTGTCAAAGATAGCAGAAACAAAATTGTAGATCTAAACCAGGCTGGGTCTGAATCGGCAATAGGTAATCAGCTTGGTGTGAAGAAATCAACAGCGGAAGCAATAATTAAAAAATTGAAGACATACAAGGTCAATGACAATCTCCCTCAATCTGGGGCTCCACGCAAGATGTCAGGCATGATAATAATCCCAAACACCCTGCCCGAATAACAACATAGTGGCTTCGTAAGAAGCATTTCAAGGTCCTGGAGTGGCCTAGCCTAACCTCATAGAAGATCTTTGGAGGGAGTCTGTTTAGCCCCAAGCGTCACTGCTCTAGAGGAGATCTGCATAGCAATGAGCCAAAATACCAGCAACAGTGTGTGAAAATCTTGTGGAAACTTACAGAAATCGATTGACCTTTGTCATTGCAGATATAACAAGGTATTGAGATGAACTTTTGTTATTGACCAAATCCTTGCGGTTTTTTTGGATAATTTTTTCTTTTTTTGTTACAGGACTCTCTCATTCTATAAATGAAATAAATGTAGTTGCTCTCGATATGCACATCTGGCAAATGCAAATGTTTATATCTTTGTTTGCTATTTTGTGGCCTTTTAAATTCATTGACTATGTTATGGCAGGGTTGTGATTTAAGTATTTCAAAAAAGGCATCATCTAATATTTCTCATTTTGATTTAATTTATTCTTTCTTTAAAAACGAAATACTCTATGAAGAAAAAAAATCATACCAAATAATTCGTTTCAGAACCAATTTTCTTTTTCTGGAAATGACATTTAAAAAATTTCCCCCTGTAATTATATTTCTATCATTCATTCATTCATTCATTCATTCTATCTTCCATACCCGCTTATTCCCTAACTCTTAATTGAATGTAAATGTTTTATACACACTAATTGAATCACCATCTCTGCGCAAATCTGGCAAGAATGCTATAGTGAAACACAGGTGCAGGGAGTGTTTAAATTGTCCTTGGCAATCGAAACAACAAGCCTCAATAAACCACAACATCTGTCTCTTCAGCGTCATATCAGTCTGATCTGAAGTCAATTATAAAAACGTTAGAACCCCTGCAACGACAAATCAACGCCCATTAGGAATAATCACTGCACAATCTCACAGCTCCATGACTGCATGCGTAGCAATAATGTACGTTCGAGATAGTTAGAGGGCTGGCAGTAATTCTCTATAAAACTGACAGGCTGGGTGAAGAAGCCCAGCAATGCCTATATATATATATATATATATATATATTCTGCATTCTATTCTTTTGACAGCACACTAACGCACACACACTTAGATTCCGGCACAATAAACTGACAGTCTCTCTAAAGAACAAATTCATAAAAGACAATATAACACCTTTGTAAATCCAGCAAAATATATAGACATTAAAGGAAGGCATTGCAGAAAAAATATATATAATGAATTGAAATATATTGCTCAAAGATAATATATTCTTTTTGATATCTACAAAGCTACACTCACACATGCACACGTGTGACACATCATTCACTTGCAGGTTTGGTGAGAAAATGACATGAACTTCCACTTAAGCAAGCGAATGACAAGAGTTGCTGTTAGCATTGTGCTCAAGCTAAAAAAATTTGTTTCCAAACTCAAAACAATATGCTTGAAAATTTCCGCTTTTAAATACAACTTCACTGGAAAAAGAAAGTAACAAATATAAATAGTTTGAAGCTTTGTAGTTTAAAGGGCATTGCATAGGAAATAGTGAGTGTCATTCTCTAATAAATATCATATTGCAATAGCTGGTGATTTTCATTAAAGCCTAAGGTATAAACAATAACAATGAATATTTTATAGCCTTCTAAAAGAGTGGATTATGACAAGAGGAAGGAAACAGGGTTTTACATCAGAGAGGGGGGTGATTCGCACAGCGTAAAATTCGCACAGTGTTATGCCACTGGTTCAGCTCATTAGCCAACTATACTGGGCTTAAAAATAGTTCTGTCAAAATTAAAACTTTGCCATGGTTTCTTTAACTCCAGCCACATTTTAATGTCCAAAGTCTCATGTCACTACTTGTTTTCTATGGCCATAGTAAGTTATATACATAGGGTACAGACAAATGGAGAGGAAAAGAAACAAAAGAAACTTGTTTCAGGGACTTTAGTTTCAGGGTCAATAGAGAGCTGCAATCAATACAGGTGCTATTGAAATGCAGGCAAACAGATTGAGGCCAAGTGGTGCCATGGCAACGCACTTGACTAAGTCTCTAACTTCGGAAACAGGTAGACCAATAAAACATTATTACCCAATTTAACCCCTCTCTTTATACACTGTTTAAATAATTAAAAGGAACACTAAAATAGCACATCCTAGATTTGAATGAATAATAAAATTAATACTTTGTTTTTTACATAGTTGAATGTGCTGACAACCAAATTACCAAAATTATTAATAAAAATGAAATTTATTAACCCATGGAGGTCTGGATTTTAAGTCACACTCGAATCTGAAGTGAAAAAACATACTACATGCTGATCTAACTTTGATGCAATGTTCTCAAAACAAGTATAATAAGGCTCGGTAGTGTGTGTGGCCTCCATGTGCCTGTATGACCTCCCTACAATGCCTGAGCATGATCCTGATGAGGTGGCAGATGGTATCCTGAGGGATCTCCCAGACCTGGACTAAAGCATTTGGCAACTGGACACTGTGGTGCAGCGTTGGTGGGTGGAGCGAGACGTGATGTCCCAGATGTGCTCAGTAAGATTCAGATCTGGGAAACAAGCGGGCCAGTCCATAGAATCAACTGGACACACTCCAGTCACATGGTTTCGAGCATTGTCTTGTATTAGGAGGAACCCAGGGGCAACTGCACTGACATATGGTCTCACAAGGTTGCATCTCGGCACCTAATGGCAGTCAGGCTACCTCTACCAAGCACATGGAAGGCTGTGCGGCCCTCCAAAGAAATGCCACCCCACAACATTACTGACCCACTGCCAAACTCGTCATGCTGGAGGATGTTGTAGGCAGCAGAATGTTCCCCACAGAGTCTCCAGACCAGTCATGTCTGTTGCAGTTTGAACCTGCTTTCACCTGTGAAGTGCAGCTTATAGCCTGCTAAGGAATCAGTGAAGCCTTATTTTTGTTACACATAGGTACCCTGCAGTGCTATCCTATCCACTGCATCCAGACTGCAACCGGCTGGCACATGATCACTTCATTTTAAAGACTAAAACTCTCTAAATGCTTTTGAATTCTCCTAAGGGACCTATAGAACTGTGGCTACTTTAAACCAGACTATGCATGCTTATCGATATTTATATTCTATATATTTTTTTATATATAGTTATTAATAGTGATTTCTGTATTTAAAATTAATGCTAGGGTTAGGTTGTTTATATAAGACTGGCTTGACTGGATACATTTTGCTGGGTTATTTTTGCTCATGTTGGCATATTTTTATTAGAAGCCAGACTTTATGTACTGTATAAAATAAACACATATACACCTGTTTCCTAATAGCAAATTTCTTTTAATCATGTAGCATCCCTAAAAATTTGTGTCTCTTTGTGTTGGAACATGCTAGAGGTTATACAGGATAATATATAATCTTATCATAATCTTATAATGAAAATAAAGAGTAGTCTGAAAACATTATGCATTGTGCTGCTACCAGCTGATTGGAGGATTATTATAATTGCACAAATAAGTATATGCTCAGTGTGTTAGACAGTATATTGTAGTCTTCTTCTTCTCCTTTTAGCTGCTCCCATTTAGGGGTCCCCACAGCGAATCACCTGTCTCCACCTAGCCCTATTCTCTATATCCTTCTCACTCA
>JAOTQW010099024.1:0-10300 GCA_026260075.1 Sisor rabdophorus | reverse complement strand
TGTGCTGGGATAGGCTCCAGCAGACCCCCGTGACCCCAAGTTTGGGAATAAGCGAGTATAGAAGATGAATGAATGAATTTTATATATTTTTACAGCAATTTTCATACACAATTTGCACACGGTATATGCTCTGAATTTAAAGATTTTAAAAGCAAAAAACACAGGATAAAAATCCTGTGAAAGTAATTAAAATGCATTCTATTGCAAAAAAAACATTTATTATTGTTTGATCCATAAGCACTGAAGAATTCTCGAAAAATGTCTCAAAAAAAAATCCTAGCATCTTGAACACAAGCAGGTGGCCATCAGATTATCATATTTAGAGGTTTTGGGCATTCATTTTTTTTTTAATTTGTGCCATTAAATTAAATTCAAGGCCTAACTAAATATTCCCTAAGAACTGTATTTAGACATTACCTGTCAGTCTAAAAGAATATAAACAAGATTTTAGTCTTTAAACTACCATATTGACTAATCAGAGGTCTGAGGTCATTTTAAATCATTTAAAATGATGATCAACCCCTACTGCTTACTCAATTCACTGTTCAACTGAAAAATATGTACAGTCCTGGGTAAGTTACTATCACTATGCAAATGACTCACAGTCATGGCAGTAGAATGTGACAATAAAAAAATAAGTATGCCCCCGTAAACACATTCAAGGCGTATATGAATCAGATCACTTTCAAGATGAAACAGGACAAGTCTTAATTCAAACCGGATACATCAGCACTTGTTAGCTCCCACACAGACATACACTGCTCACCTTTTCATTAAATTGATTTGCAGGGTCACATGAAGCCCCATTCAGAAACCAGATTGCCAGTCTGTAAAAATTGTCAACAGTATATTTTTCCCACCAGTGCTGATGTACAGCTATCATCTTAGCCACGTATCCAAGTGGGTCTTACAGTTTAAAACTGCATTAAGAGAAAATACTGTACATATTGTAATAATAACTACCTTTTAGTACGTTTATTTCTTTTTTTACTGCATTCGCAAATAGGACAAATCGGTTCCATTTTAAATTAGCAAAAATATGCATTTTGAGAAGGAATAGAGAATCGGGTTCATATATGTTTTGCTGAGACTGAATTATGTTGCTAAGTATAAATTACAATTTATATCTAAACATTTTATATAAAATAACAAGATTAAACAAACTTAAAGGAACCGGATGTTTATACACATTTTCAGTGCTAGATACCGTATGTCCAACATAAATCTTAAAAAAAAAATTCAATTAAGAGGGTAAGAGAGGATTAGGTTTATCACACTTACAGTGAAAAAACATTTTAAAAAAAAGTTGAAGCAACATATGCTCCTTTCAGTTGGTGTCTATTTTAGAGAATAGACAGTGCTGCTTTCTAGCTCAAAAAAATACACAAAAAATTCTTTAGGAAGCTGGCTGACACTGCTTGCCAAATTCCCTGGTGACTGTCAATGCTTTGGCTATTGATTAGCAATAAAATCCAGCTACAGCACTATGAAAGGCGGTTTAAAATAATGCCAATCGCTATAGCCTTCAATTTATCTCTACTATAACAGTAAAGAAGGCTGGGAGAGAAATAACATTAGTATTTTTATGTCAACACCTTATTCGTATCCTCTATGGTGTTACATTAAACATGCTTTATTTCAAATGTGATGGAAAAATTGAGCCTAATGCAAGATCCTGTCATTACTGCCATTACATACTGCATTATTCTGGGTATGAGTACTTTCATACCTTTGTATTGATACTAGAATTGAAACAAAAAAACCCTTATTTTATACTTTAGAATGGTCATATTTTCCTGTCGCTGATATTCCCCAGACCTCATACCTGACACTAGAGTCTGATCTTGTGATGCTCAGGTGACCACAAACTTTTGGCAATACAATGTATCTACAATTAACTTGTATGTATATATTCATATCTGTATTCATTTGCAGCAGTGAGAATCAAGAGAATTGCCGACTAAGGTTGGCTACCAGAAGATCTGTTTCTGTTGTGGAAAAAAAAAACTTTTAATTGTGAACGAATAAAACTACCCCTGCCTTTAATCTGGGTTTCTAACATTTTTTTTATAGTGAACAAAAATAACACATATCAAAATACACAGTTGTTAGTTGTTGGATATTGTTGTTGATACCCGAGTTGACGTCATGTGTCTAACATTTACAGGTAAAAATCCATTTCGTATCTGAGCAGAAGCTGCTACAACTGCCACCAAACAAATTAATAACAGAGACAAACTACCACACACTCACACTAATTCCTATTGACAATTGTAAGTCACCAATCAACCTAATGTACATGTTTTGGACTGTCAGAGGAAACCGAAGTACCCGCAGAACATGAAAACTAAATACAGGAACCTCTTGCCCGGGAATCAAACCCGAGACCTTCATACTGTGAGACGAACCGTGATAACCACTACACCACCATGCTGCGGTTTAAACTGATCTTAGCTAATGTGGCTAAGATCAGGCCTACACTGTCTTGAGTTAAATAGAGAGATATTTTACAGGAATAATAATCGTCCAAACAGGCCAAACAGGACTGACAGGACTGAATTTGGATCAGACTGTTTTGTTGTCTGTTACAAATCCATCAGAGACTCAAACTGGCAGAGAGGTGGATCATTAACAATGCTAATTAAGCATCACTACGGTGGCTCTCAGCCTAGATCCAAGCCCACCAGAGACTAGAAAGACAGCAATACATCCACACATGGATGGCTACAATATACCACATCCCTTCAGCATTTACTCCATCCAAATTGGAAAAGGAAAAGACGGTGTCTTCACTGTTTCTGCCCATAATATTTTGTAGCATAACTATTTAATAAAAAATGAAATCAGGCAGGCCAGAAACGTCAGTTAAGTAAAGTTAAATGATGTAAAGGATATAAGAGACTGGATGCTAAGCAATTTCCCTTTATTTAATCTGGACAAGACAGTGGTTCTGGTTCTGGGGCCACAGGTTGCCAAAGATAGATTTTCTGATCAAACTCTAACTGACAGTCTTTTTGTTTCTTTAAGAGCAACAGTCAAAGATTTGGATGTGATTATTGATTCTTCATTTGGAGCCCTAGTAGATAATCTTACTAGGATAGCATTTCTTAAATGTTATAAACATTGTCAAGATAAGAAATTAAATGTCACGTAACAATGCTGAAAATTTACTTCATGCTTTAATCACATCCAGACTGGATTATTGTAATGCTTTTGTTGTCTGGATTTTCAACTAAGTATAAATAAAATTCACTTAGTTCAGAACGCAGCAACAAGAGTCCTGACGAGAGCCATAAGATATAAACATATCACCCCTATCTCCACACTGCAATAACTCCCAGTGAGATTCTGCATAGATTTAAAAATGCTGCTTCTGACCAACAAAGCGGCAAATAGTCTTACATCACAGTAACTGTATAAACTACTAGGGTCTTACGTTCCACCTTGCCTACTTAGATGAAAGAATGCAGGCCATCTGTCGGTACAACATGTTAATTAAACTGCTGACAGGCCATATGTCAGTACCACGTGTTAATAAAACTACAGCAGGGGCAGAACTTTTTCATTTAATGCCACAAAGTAATGGAATTCCAGTTTATGTCCAAGAATCAGACACAGTCTTAGTATTAAATTCTAGGCTAAAAGATTATTTATTTAACCAGGTTTGTTGCTTTTAGATTTTTCTTTATTTAAAGGGGCATATCTACGAACTTTTACTACAAAATTTTACTACAAACACTGACAAAACATAACTGTTTTCCCTTCTTACCTCTGTCTACCTTACCCTTCTCTCTCTGTCTCTCCTTTTCCTTCTCTCTCTTTTCCTTTCTCTCTCTCTCTCTCTTTCTGTCGAGGTACACATGCCTGTGTTCTGACCACCTTTTCACAGTATTCTTGGCCCTTTCTGATGCCTCATAACTGGTTGGTAATTGCCATGGAGACTGGCACGCTCATAAAGATCCTCATGAAGATGCTCCAGCTATCCTTTAGGACTTTGTGTAGTTGTCTACACACACACACACACACACACACACACACACACAGTATAATTCCTGTGTCTGTCCATTACCCGCATGAGGATGGGTTCCTTGTTGAGTCTAGTTTCTCTCAAGGTTTCTTACTATTACTTCTCAGGAGGATTTTCCTTGCCACTGTCCCCTTAAGCTTCTTCTATCCAATCTGATTTCATTATTATTTTTAAATATTAAAGCTGCTTTGAGACAATAACCATTGTAAAAAGCGCTATATTCATAAAACTGAAATTAATCAGGACATCTACTATCTACTTGATAGATGAAAATGACATATCTGTCTGGCAGCCACAAATGAGGAAGAATATAGAAAGTAAATTTCACCTAGCAGCAGCATATCTTATTGTGTTACTATTATATCAGGATTGAGAAGCTCAACAATCAACTTTGAAGCACTTTTCATGCTTCTGAAGAATATTATCCTATTTTTACTAAAATATTATTGGCTCCTGGGGAGCAGAAAGAAGAGAGTCTGGGAGACTGGGGGAAAGTCTTTGTCATGATAAGAAAGTCTTAGAAAAAAGTCTTTGAAAATATTTAAAATTGCACTAGCCTATTGCAGGACGTAATCTTGTGAATGATGCCATGTGACCTAACAAGTGTTCTAATTGTATTTAAAAGAGAAAAACAAAAACAACCATAGGGTTGTTTCATGTAGAATCTGTATAAATTGCCTTTGATTAACTATTGAATGAATGAGGCAAAAATGTGTTCGGTAGATTCTGTTCATAAGTTATTTCAAAAAACATGTAATTTGTTAAAATGTATTGCTTCATGTTTTTATGAATCGATATCCATGGCTACGCACGAGAAGCATGATCTTCTATACCTACTGAAAAACATTGCATTTACAACTCGTGAAGGTACAAAAACACACCCCAAAACACAACCAAGTCAAATCGCTACATACTTGTCTAAAACAAATACTGCAACAATGGTGTACTCTTTGATTCTTGTTGAGGCCAGTGTGGAACTTAAAGATATTAATTAAGATTTTTAATTTTTTTTTTTTTGAAAAATGTGAACATGACTAAGACATATTCTGCCTGCAAGAACATGATGGACATACTTATGTTAAATGGTGGGTAGGAAAGCCTATCCTGACATTGAAACTTAACATCTTGCTATTCCTCTTCTCTAAGTCTAATGTCAACGTTTCTCTTCCCCCTCCCCCCCCCCCCCCCCCCCCCCCCCCCCAACTGAACAACCAATTCCAACTTCAGGTAAAAATTTGACATTTGCCCACCTCTGGTTTTAATTATACGGCAAAGCATTTGCTGAAAATGGTCTGTGCATTTCAGGTGGCAATTCACTATCTGGTGCAGATGAACCGTGAAATTATTTGCCGGTCTAATCATTGACTAAACAATACAACATCAATTTAGGGAACATGGATCAAAGTTAGGTGCTGGGCAAATTAGAGTGCAGTCAAAGAAGAAAAATAGACATACTATAATGCAGTCCATCTATCTGCCCCTTACACACACATTTTGACACTGGTAAAAATATAACATTCTAACAAAAAACAACATAGAGTGGGTCATGACTACCTTTATAGACAAGTGTTCAATTCTCTACTGAAAGAAAATTCTCTTATGCTTTGACATGCTGTCTAAGCAGTAACTCTCTAATAGGTGTTTCCTCAAACTGAGGGTCTGGTGGTGTAAAAAGCATACTATAACGTACTTTTTCCCAGATAAAAGTGATCAATCAAAACAACATATTGCAATCTCGCAATGACCCTTACTACCAAGGAAACAAGTAGAGCAAACATTCATTCATTCATCTTCTATACCCGTGTATTTCCCAACTCATACATATTCCCCAACTCAACATAGGGTGAAAGGCAGACTAGAGAAAACACTGCGCTAGAGAAAACATGTCGTCCATTAATAAAAATTATTTTTGAAACGCCCGATAAAACCATTAAATAAAAAGCAAAAATCTACTTCATTAGTGCAATTATTCCAAAATGCATTATTTAAAGTTGTTGTCCAATTTATTCTGCACAAAATAATTAAATGTTTATAATATACCGTTAGTTACCTGGTTTGTCTGTAGACATTTAGACCTGCACTAACTGAACATTTCATTACGCTTTTTGTTGATGTGATTTTAAATAAAATATAGATGTAGTATAAGCATTTCTTGAAGAGCACTAATAACAGATACCAATGTATAAATCTCATCTATGTGGTGATAATTAGTATCTCCTATAGCAGGGGCTCAGAGGGCAATAATGGGTATGGCATGAGATAGAAAAAATAATCCTTCTTCTGGCAATTACAGCACTGCCAATAAAGATAAAAGTTTAATTTTGCAACATTCATAACAAATGCACCATGTATTAGTTGTTGAGATTAATTGTTGTCAAGAGGTGTTTTAGGGGCCCAGTGAAAGAGACTTGGTGGTGCTGGTAATTTAACCTTTAATTTAGCTTTTACTAATGAGATACTACTTAACCTCCACACAACTAACACATCTAATATGGCTTCTTATACTCAGTTAAAATGTTCAAATGCAATAAATGGAAAATAAAGACTTCATGCATAATGAATTGTAATTTCTGCAATCTGTTCTCACATCATCTTAAACAGATATGACCTTTAAAATCTGTTGGTCACTAAAGGCCTGATCTGAAATAAAGTAACAGGAAGACTGGGTTTGACTGATATTAATACAGTTAGTATTATGCTTTGTGTTACAGAAGGCTGTAAGGTCTGCTGTATTTAAAACAGTAGGACAAACCTTGTCAGTCCCCTTCACTTGATTGTTCCACAATTTTTCATTTATTGGCAATTCACCCTATATCCACTTTTCCAACAATTGATCTCATTTTAATGACAGCTTGCTTGGAGATATGAAAACTCATGATTGGCACACCAATTTCCTTTCTGACAGCACGCACCAAAGCCCCAATTCCTAAAGGCTCCTTTTTTGCTCCAGCTGAACCCAGTAAATGAAAAAACTAATAAAAAAGACATATCAAGCTTCAAGGAGCAAAGGTGTTTGTGAATATTGATACATGATTAAAATAATTGTTAAATGTTATTGTTATCTGTAAACAGGTAATAGAGCCAGGGTAACTTTTTTTACTTGTTAAATAGCTACTAAATTATAAAATATTTACATATTTCCATGTGGTAATTCCATAACATTTAGACTGTCTGGCATGAAGTAACATTTTCTGCCCTGGTGAAGACTCTTTCAGTTCTCTACCTTACATTGTACCTGTAATGTTTAACAGTACATCGCAAATTAATCTTTTTAATAAAACCTTCTGTAAAAATGACCCCTTTCCCTGATCTTCAAATTCCTGATCTGCTTCCTCTCACTTTTCCACAACCTAAGGGCCATTGGCTTAAAGAGGAAACACTGACTTTATTTTACACTTAACTCTGCAGGGCTGAATACTTACAACTGAGTGATATGCACTCAGAAAAAAAGAACTGAGATAAATGTAGGCATGTATTAAAGGAAATTTTTCGTAGCCCACAGTCACTCCAAATGCTCCACAGGAAAGACACTTAACTGCAAAAGGGGCTGGAAATCAATAGCAATTTATTCTCTCCCTGGACTCCAAACACAGTGAGTAAATAATCCTGTCCCTGCTTACGCCAGTCCTGAAAGTGCACTGGCGTCTGTCTCTATGCATCCGAGTCTCCTTTTCTTTTGGTTCTGCTTGACCTCTCTGATCACTTTCACTTTGAGAAGATATCCACTGCTACATTTAAATCCTTTGAAGCAGAGATAAACATACGAGTTCAATCACTGGAGTATATTTGATCTTTTTTTTTGTTTCAATGCTTTGAATGCTAAAGATTAATTTTAAAAATCATAAAAATTCAAAAACTTTACTACCCTGCATTGCTTAACAGTGAATAACACAAACAAATTTTCTGACCATGGTCACCATTAACAAGTAAACAATTTGTTCAAGAAGTTATAGGCAGAAATAATAGTGTAATCTGGATCTGAGTGACCTTGATAAGACTGCTGGAAGACTGGGTCATAGCATCTTCCAACAACTGGTCTTTTGGGATGTTGGTAGAATGACAACATGATGCAAAGTTTTTAACAGATCTGTTAAAACACATGTAAAATCTTTACTACTGCTCCCGATACAGTTTGACATATGCTGATTAAAAATGAAAGTAAGACATTTGTGAGAGAATGTAAAATCATGAAGATATTTTTTGTAAAGGCTTGACAGGCAGAGCAGTGATATTATTTTAATAGCTCAACATGATAGCCATAGGATGCTGTGCTAGAGACTTTGCTAGCTCGATTAAGCTCTGGTCTTGTTCAGGCTCACATACGCTGCACTTGAGGTAGCTACAGGTCTTCGCTAGATACAGGTTGTGGGGTTCTGCTGCAGCACTGCATGAAATACCCACTGTTTAGGGCCTCTCTGTGTACTTTCTATCAGGATTGCCCAAACTTATAGGGCCACTCTAGAATCACCAGGCCTTCTAAAGCCAACAAAACAGTTAAAAGATGCCTAAAAAAACTATCTAGCTCCATTCGTGAACCCCACAACCTTAGCCCTCATTGCACCTGGGCTCGAAGTACAATAGTAAATAACTTTTCAACAGAGGAGAAATAAATACTTATTATAATGTAATACTTTATATACACAATGACTTACTGTCATGTTTCTGTTAAAACATTAAATGTTTAATGTTAAAATTAACATGACATGAAACATGATCCTACAAATAATTCCTTTGTGGTTTGGACATACAGAGGAGAGAGATTGAATACAGTGGGAGGATGTTAGCAATAGAGCTACCAGGTAGAAGGCAAAGAGGAAGACCAAAGAGGAGGTATATGGATGCGATAAATGAAGACATAAAGTTAGTGGGTGTGAGTGAGAAGGATATAGAGAATAGGGCTAGATGGAGACAGGTGATTCGCTGTGGCGACAGCCGAAAGGAGAAGAAGTACATCCCAGTTAATGTGAAATTGAGTGCACAAGCATAAATACAAATCTCCACCCTGTTTCTGGCCAAAATAACTTAATTTAAATATGTAATGAATTAGGCTTTAATTAAATAGCAAAAAAAGGAAGCAAGGAACAAGACTTTACAAAAAGTGAAATGAAGATGCTACTATAGAAGGAAGAAAAATTTTTATTTGGAACAATGTCTTCGGGAATTAATAACAAAAGAAAAAAAATAAGTGGAAGACACAGTCAACATTTTTATCCCTCACAGCATGCCAGCTTGAAGCATAAGAACAGATGAATCATGGGTTCACCAAGGTCATTTTACCACAATATTTGTTGTGGCGCATTTATGTATCATATATTATTTGCAAATTTATTGAATGGAAATATCAACATTTTTGCAATCTGCAAACAACTAATATCTTAAACACTAGAAAGAATCAATGTCTTTTTTTACAGTCTAAGGATCTCTAGGGAGGGACAGGTTCCTGTGTACAAAAACCTATTCCAGATATGGCCATTCATTACATGTGAGAGCAAAAGTCCAATATATTATGTTATGCACATTATTGACATTAGACATGTCAAAGGCACCAAAACATTAGCTAAAAAACTAAAAAAAGCTTTAAAAAAATAAGATTTCTCTTGATTTAGTTTTGTGTCAATGCAAACCTCAAATCACATAGTTAAATTTGCTGATGGGACTGTGCTAGTGGTTATCATGGTCGTCTCACAGCAAGAAGGTCCCCGGTTTGATTCCCAGGCGATGGGAATCTTCTTTCTGCGTGGAGTTTGCATGTACTCCACAAGCTTGCGAGGGACTGGAGATCTGTCTGGGGTGTACCTCTTCCCTTTACCCTATGTGCACTGGGATAGCCTCCAGAAGACTCTTGTGATCCCGAATAAAGAATAAGCGGGTATAGAAGTTGATTGAATATATAAATAAAGTTTGATGATAACATGAATGTGGTGGGTCTCATCAGCAAGAATAATGAGACATACAGAGAGGTGCAATTTAGCTAGCTAGCCAACAGCCTGGTGTTGAGCAAACGATCTGTCTCTGAACATTGACAAGACTAAAATGATAGCTGCCACTAGCATAGCACAATGATCATTGCGGTTGTTACTCACATACACGACTTATAATCTGCCCGGCTCATTTTTAAGTACTCAGTGTTTTACTATTTTTTACTGTCTATTTTACACTGTCTGGAACAATGTTCATGGTGTTTATTTGCACTGTTTGCAGCAGGTTGCACACTTCACATTGCTAAGACGGTAAAAAAAATAATAATTAAAAAAATTATAATAATTATATATA
>JAOTQW010099015.1:0-10300 GCA_026260075.1 Sisor rabdophorus | reverse complement strand
TGTCTGTCTGTCTGTCTGTCTGTCTGTCTGTCTGTCTGTCTGTCTGTCTGTCCATCCGTCTATTCTTCAATATAGATACATGTGTGTGGTTTAAAGCTAATCTGCTTACTAATGTTAAGCACTGCATGCAATTAATGATGCAGTCATGAGAATGGCTTTAGCATTGGCTCTGGAGCTGTCTGAGTATTGCTCTTGTCTTTTTGACCCAGGGGACTTGCCCTGTATGTGGCCTAGACTGCTATCTCTACCCATGTTGTGGGAGTTTGTCTGTTTTCTTTTTTATGAATCTATTTTTGCACTTCAGTTCTGCTTTTCGAGAGCAAAACAAATGGTCAGCCTAAGAAATACTATGATGATGATGTTTTTTTAAAATAATTTAAATTCTCGAAAGATAGATAGATAGAATTATTAATTAATTCATTCTATCTCGTTTATCTTCTAACCCGCCTATTCCATAATTCAGGATCATGGGGGACTGGTCACCAGTCCATCGCAGGGCCATGGACACAGACGAACAACCACAATTTAGAATCATTAATCAACCTAATGTACAGGTTTTTGGGCTGTGGGAGAAAAACCTGAGTATGAAAAACCCCATGCAAGCACTGGAAGAACATACAAACTCTGCACAGAAAGACCTGGGAATCGAACCAACAACCTTCTTGCTGCGAGGCGAATGGGCTAACCACTACACCACCCTTTGGAATTTTGTTAATTGTTTGTCTCATTTGATTATTTTGGGTAATTTTGCTTCACTTTATTTGATTTCAATGATAATCTCTTAGTAAACAACAAATTTATTTCACCTTTTTCATGTTTTTGGACTGTGGGGGGAAACCAGAGTAGCTGGAGAAAACCCACGCAAGTGAAGGGAAGAACATGCAAACTCCCCCAAAGACCCTGTGCCTTCTTGCTGTAAGGGGACCATGTCAACCACTACGCTATCGCAATGCCTTGCAGTAAATTGTAAAACAACATATTTGAAAAATAAATCCTTTTAGTAACAATAGAAAATATCTCACATGGTGAACCCATGTTGCCTACCAGTGTAGAGCAAATACTTTCTTAGATCTCTCATACTTTATGTTTTGCTCTGTTTGTATCTGAGAGTGTTTCCCTGCCCCTTGCCCTGACCACTCAGCTGTAGAACCGATATCTTTCTCAGACTGACGTCATTCTGCTCGTCTGGTATTGGAGTGTCCTCTGGAGGGTCAGAGGTCATTCATTTGTAAATGTCTGGGGAATCTAGTAAAAATATTAAAGTCTTTTTTTACACATGAAGCAGCAGAGCCACTTTACCATTACAAAGATCCCATATTAGCCAAACTCATTCTTAATGTGACTGTTTATTTGACTCATAGTGATCTTTCTGTTTCACTTTAAACCACACAGGGTTATCTGAATTTCCTTCCTAGCTGCACAGTGAACAGGTAGTTAGCGGTGACTAATTAAACATTTCAGATACGTCAGGTAGGGTGGAAAGTTTATAACCAGCTCCTGTAATGTGTGTAGTAGTCTGTCATTTCTACAAACAAATACACCTTACACTGAAAACAGGGCAATTTATATAATGTATAGGTTTCGAGACCCCAGATTATCAGTATTAACATTGAGATTTGAGAAATTTGGCAGAAGCCCTACAATTTTCCTTTTTTACAACTCGAAAAATTGGGGTCTAGGAGCTTTGCTTAGGAGCCCAGCAGTGGCAACTGGGTGGTGCTGGGAATTAAACTCCTTCCAACTAGCTGTCCAACATCTTAACCACTGCACTTATCCATGATAATGTCTCTATGTAGTTTTTCAAAACTCGTTTTTTTATAATAATCTTCACACATTCTTTCTACTTGATTGTGGTGTGTGGATCTGGGGATTTCATTAATCCAAGAAATGATCAGGAAATTCACTAACTGATGAAGGTGACTCGAGTTCCACATGAACCATAATACAACTTCAAAGCTTTATGGAACACAGCATTGTGATGTGACCAGTTAAAAAAAGATTATTGCTACAGTGTACAGAGACATTCTAAAAAGCTTTTTTCACACATGCAGCAAGCAAAGAAAGTGAGATAAAATGTAACACAGGTAACAGGATGTTCTTTTTTTCAGCACGTTAGATGGGTAACAGGGTGATGGTAATTACATTTGTATAAACTGCTGAGTGGCCATTAAAACTTTTCCTCCGCATTTTAAGTATCAGGATGTGCATAATTACCTACATTTTAAGAGTAATTACACTGCAGTCACCCAGAAACTGTCAACTTACTCAGCATGTACGATTGTAGCTGTGTTATCCTACTAATATGTCAGATTTTCAACCAGACTCTAATTTAAAAAACATACCCAGCAAATAAATAGAAAATGTTTACTTCCGGTACTATGATGATGCTGATAAAATGCACTGGTAGAATGTTTATTGTACTATTTATGTAGAAATTGTAAAGAAAAGAGCATAAAACATTACTACAAACACCAGAATGAAAATGATTTTTAAACATATATTTTAAAGAACATTAATGATATGTTTTAATATATGTTGTGGTAATAATGTTATTATGAAATAATTAAAAATAAACCTCCAAAAATATAGTTTTGACTGTTGAAAACCTTTATTACATTTAAGAGTCAATTTACAGCAGACTTATATTTTCTTATTGCGATTTCAATCCAATCCAGCTGTTTAAAGTGCGAATTTGTTACTTTTTTTTAATACAATCATTATTGATCAAGTACTAGAATAATGACACCAGCTGCTACCCATAGCTGACCTGCTATGTCATGACAAGGTTTTGTTTACCAGTGAATATAATTGCAGTTAAAAACTTTAGCTGTCTTCTCCATCTATATTGCACTGACTTGGTTCTACATTCGGGTGTTTGTTTGCTGGTTGTAATTTCCTTTTAGAACAACACAGGTATGAATTATAGATGTATTTTTATTTAAAGATGCACAAGTTCTTAGTGAAAAAGTACAATATAATACAATATAAAATACAATATAAGACTTGTATAGAGCCTGACACTGTAAGGTTTGCTAACTCATCATTTTCTAGTTGGCTACATTTTATTGACTTTAATAGTATAAGTAATTCTGCACATCCTATACCAAACAGTCAGAAAGAAATGCCATGTTGGATAACAAAATTGGACGGCTTTACTGGGTTATATAAATGTAATTCTTAGTCATTGAAAAGAGCTATTATTTTTGTACTTATAAAGGTGAAAGTGTTGCTTTTGCCATTACATTGTTTATATTGTTCTATAATATATAATAATTATATTGTTGTATATTGCTGTTTTTCTTATTATTTATTAACTGCGTAGACATAGACACTCTATGTAACCAGCATTTCTTTCTTGGATCGCCTTTATATTTATTTCTACATGTGTACAAATAGCTCGAATCTAACTTTTCTTTCTCTGTTTTAAAACATTGTTGATCCTGTGACAGGAGAATTTATCTGTGGTGATGCTGAGTCACATTAGTAGTCAGCGTCTATACAGGCTCACTGTACTGCAACAGCACACTTGGCCACCCTGAGCTTGAACGGATGAAGCTTGGCATTTCCCAATATGTACTGCAGTCTGTGCAATGACTGGCTCAGTGTTAATAATTATAGATTCACGGCGTTGGAGTCAAATCCCACTTTGTTTCTTTAGCATATAGCTGCCACAGTAGCCTATGTCTGTCTCCAAGGCCTTTTTCATCAGTGTGTCAGTTTTCAAGCTTAGTTTGTGCCACCACCAGACTCTAGCATTCTTTCCCAGATAGAACAACTGTCACTGGACATAGTATGTTTTTCTTTTGGGAAATAAGCTGAAGGCCACTGCTATGTTCTGAATGTCATTGGCGTTTTCCTGTACCTCACTGACTTCCACCTCATACTGAAAAGCTCACCAGTGAATTTGGATTTGGTTTTGAAAATTTCCCTTGTAACTCTTTAAAATGCCAGAGTTACATGACAGGGAGAGGCAGAAAGAAAGGAAAGTGAGCTTGCTTGGGGTGAGGGATGGGATAGATAAAGGTGATGAGCACTAACAATATGTCCTGAGGGAGAGATTTCTTCCATGCACTTCAGCCAAGTTGTTCTGTCTTTCTTTTCAGCTAACTCAAGGTTTTGTCATTGTTATTTCTCTTCCCATGACCATCTTGTGTAATGCTGCTAATTATCAGCAGTTAATTAATTAACTCTTTTTTTCAGTTTACCAGTCAGTTTCTATGAAGAAAGGAAATTTATTTAATATATATAAAATTTATATTATTTTCAATTTTGATCTGTGGTTTTATTATTTCTAAAAAAAATATCCAAAGTGATGGTTCTGTGTCACACCTTGGTTAAAATATTAGTTGCAGTTGACCAGTGCTCTTTACATTTATAGTTGAATAATGTTGATTATATTAAGTTTTATAGCTTAGACTAACTTTCTAAGTTAACATTTACGTTATTTGGTTAACACCCTTATCCAAAGCGACATTTATTAATTCTGCCCCAACTTTCTGAGCAACAAAAAAAAATCACTGTGCTGTAGAATATATGCAAGAAATAACCCTGTTTACTCTAAGCTTCTTTACCTAAAAGTTCGGATTTGCCATATGACACAACATTACATACATATTTACATTTACAGCATTTGGCAGACACCCTTATCCAGAGCGACTTACATCTGAGCAATTGGGGGTTAAGGGCCTTGCTCAGGAACCCAGAGTGGTGGCTTGGTGGTGCTGGGAATTGAACCCTGGTCTTCTTCACCTTAACCACTAGGCCACCACTTCCCACATATGTTTTTTTAATGGCATTGAACCTCGCAGATCATTTGCTGCGACCTAAAGGACGATTTCTAAAGCTACTATGATTATTCATAAATGTATTGGAAAGTAGCCTCAACTGTTGCAGTAGCTTTTTAAGCTATAGGATGTTGTTTATTTTTTCCCTTTGCTATTTTACCTTATTCAGGATTAACAATAAAATATATCTAAACATTTTTTATGTGTTACAATATATTACAAGCTTTTATTCAAAATGAATCCCATAGTCTCTTTATTACATTGACTGAAAGGAGTTTTACTATTCAGCTACATTTACTGGGAAGTTAATCAATCTTATTGAGTTTAGGACTTTATGTAGGACACTTAGGATTTTATGTAGGATGCTCATGTTCTTATACTCCAACCTTTGTAAACCATGTCTTAATGTTATAAATTCACATACATTTTCTGTTATCGGATGATCTTATAAAAAAACTGGAAAACACAAACAGCTCTGTACTGAGGAAAGACCAGAAACAGAAACATTAAACTGGTCAAGTTCTATTATTATAATACTGTTTTTCTTACTTTAATTACCTTTTTAGAATTCGCCTTAGATTATGGAGTGGATGCCATACAAGTCCTTGTGAATGAGCTGTTGCCATGGAAACAACAGCGGTAGTATTTAATAATTTATGTTAAAGCTGTAACTACTGTCAGAGGCACTATTTTAGAAAATTAAACTCTGCAACTCTAGTTTAATTGATTGTGATTTTAAAAAATCAACAGTGCTGCTGTATAAGAGGAAAAAAGGAATTTACCAGATGTTTTTTTTGGCGATTTCTTTTCATGTTATTTATATATTTATAATTATTCATTCATTCATTTTCTATATCTGCTTATTTCCTAACTCAGGGACACAGGGGTCTGCTGGAACCTATCCCAGCACACATAGGGCGAAAGACAGGGGTACACCATGTACAAGTCGCCAGCCTATCGAAGTATTTATTTATATTCATTCATTCATTCATTTTCTATACCTGCTTATTCCCGAACCTGGGGTCATGGGGCTCTGCTGGAGCCTATCACAGTGCACATAGGGCGAAAGGCAGGGGGTACACCCTGGACAGATCGCCAGTCCATTGCAGGGCCACACACAACCATATGCACTCACATTCACTCCTATGGACAATTAGAGTCATCAATCAACCTAATGCACATGTTTTTGGACTGTGGAAATAAAACCTGAGTACCTGGAGAAAACCTATGCAAGCGCAGGGAGAACATGTAAACTCCGCACTGAAAGACCCCTTGCCCAGGATTCAAACCAAGGACCTTCTTGTTGTGAAGCGACGGTGCTAACCACTACGCCATTGCACCATTTATTTATATAATAATTATAATTATTTTTGTTTTGATTGCAAGCTTAATAAATGCGTTAATGTTGGACATCAGTGTGGCCTTTGGAATTTTATCAAAGCGGTAATAAACAACACAGCTATTTTACTTTTAATAAAATTGCTGTCTGACCTGAAGTAATCATAATCTCAAGATTGATCCTTATCCCAAATGTTGCCCTCTTTCAAACAAAGTTTTTCTAATACAGTGTGAATTTGCACACAGCATTTTAGTTGAATTTCACACTTCCATATTATGTTGTTTTCTTGTTAAGATCACAGCTATGTTAATAATGCTGGGCTTGCAGCCATTTACATCAGCAGAGCATCCCTGTGGCCAAGATGATATCATAGTTGGAAATGTCAGGATCTTTCAAAGGGCAAGAGATTTACAGAGGGATCTGAAAAGCAGTCACAACAAAACACTGATGTTATCATTCACTACATTCTGTCATGTGTTTGTCTAGAGAGTGCATAATCAGGATACAAATGTTTCAATATCACGTTGGTGCAGTGCTTCTTCATAATCGCTGCATAAGCAGCCTCATCACAAATTTCTGGCCTGTTATACAGCTTACTATTTAATGCCTATTAATAATAATTGTCTAGTATTCTGTTAGGTTTTGGCTTCATCATACAGTTGCTAATGACTAAGAAAAGCTAATTAAGCGAGTAGACTAAAAATACTCCTTATGCAACATTACAGTGCGACATTCCACGCAAAGAAAGACTTATTGAAATTTAAGATAGGATAGTGATATACAGAGGAGAAATGTAAACTTGCTTCTTACTTCCGAGAGAGCAATAAAATCTGTAAGATTCATGGGGAAAATGGTTTAACAGAACATACAACTCAAAGAAAGTAAAAAAGCAGCTGATTTTTATTGATGGGCTGATGCATTGTGCCTTCAGTCCCCTGGGTTAGGATTTAGGCCCCACATGACCCTGTGTAGGATAAGCAGGACAGAAAATTGATGGATGCATTGTTATAAACCAAGTGTCCCCAAACTTATTGTGTGTCCTTACATTTGGACCGACACGCTAAAGCCACTTTATCCCGATTGCTTATATGTATACAGGAGAAAAATGTAAGTCGCTCTGGATAAGGGGGGGTTTGTAAGACAAAATTAGTTCAATTAAAATTGATTTTAATAAGCCCAAACTTGGCATTGGCTTATCTTTAACATAACACTTATCTTTTCAAATGTGATCTAAAATGTAATAACCATAGATATTAACCATAAACGATGACTATATTGCTTGTTGGAAGTCACCTTTTTTTTTTAAAAAAAAACTATCGCTGTATTGATGAAAAATCCCAATCCCAACATTTATTTGTAACAAAAACCTGAACACCAGTAGAAGTTTACATGAATATTTAATTAATATTTTACTCATATCATATCTATATTTAATAACACCATGTTTCGTCAAAACAACACTGGCGAAACAATTGGAAAATTACTGTCAATCAGAATGCAGAAATGTATTCAAAAGTAAACAAGTGATTTTTTTTTCTTGATTAATGCAAAGAAACAGCTGTGTGTCCCATCTGTAATCATTCATCCTCTATATCTATATATCTATCTATATAGAGGCAGGGGTACGACAGGTCGCAAGTACATTGTAGGGACACACATAGATGTACAACCACCTACATACTCACACTCACTCCTATGGGCAATAATATGTATGTATTTAAAATGTATGTATAAAAAAAATAATATGTATTTAATTTAATTATAGAACACTAGACTATATTCTGGTCTTGATGCAAATTGTATTTAATTTTCGGTTTTACGATGCAGAACTGACAACATTCCTTAAGAACTTTTCTTTGTCTTGTCTATCTCTTTAATTAATCTTGCGAGTCTTTCGATCTTTTAAGCTGTTAAGTAAACAAAAACAGACTTACTCTCATGAACAGAGCTCTTTTAGTTTCTGCTGCTGTTATCTGACTAAAGTTATCTATGTTGTTCTGCTGTTTGGTGTGCTCTGTGTTACTTCAAATGAAAAGCTGCCCTGCAATACATGAATTTATTCTCAGTCAAGCTTCCCTTGGCACCATTGGTATGTCTATGTGTTTGAGATCTTCGATCTTCAGTGTTTATGTTAAGCGTTTTTAATCATTGTGGTTTTGAATGGCTGTGCAGCACATGGGCTTGATTTTTTATGTTCAGCTGCAGACTCTTAACATTTACTATGCTTCCAGTATGTTAACATCGATTGACATTTAATTAAAAAAATGACCTGTTAAAATATTTATAATTAAGCAATATGATAAGCCATTTGGGATGCACTGATCTCTATTTTGTTAGAGTAATTGATTACTTTGGTATCAGAAACCAAAGACTGACATGATGCTACTTTGTTGTCATATTTAGTTTAGGATGTTGAAAGTTTTTTTTACACAACCAAAAAAAGCCAGTGCATCTGTTTTATCTAACTTCATCCACAGTATGTGTTAGAAACTAAACATTAGAAGGAGAATATGTACACTATAAGCCTGTTTCCTTTAATAAGGCCAGAGGTTTGCTTTCACACATGGTGCTGAATGTTTCCTTATCAGCTGTACCATCGACCAAACGCATCAAACTCTTAGTGCAAACAGCCTCAGGTTTGGAAAAAGTGTTAAAATAAAAGAACATAATCAAGCCTACTTTCTTCAAACAAAACATCACAGACATGGAGGCTGTAACGATTTGTAGCAGGTCTCATGTGAGAATACAAGGAATCAGTTCTATACAATCCTGGATCATTTCCTGAGTACACATTTTTGCAATCAATTAAATATCTGTGTGTTGAAAAAATTGCATTATCCTTCTACCTTTTTTCACAAAAGCTTTTCGGAATTTTTTTTAAAATGTACTTGTTTCTCTTTGTATGATTGTCTATGTTCTCCAAATGTTCAGCTGGACATTTTTTTAAAAAGGCAGACAATTACTGTCAAGTTGATGTGCATACTGGGTCGTGTGTGTTTATCTCTCAGCTGTCTTATTGCTATGCCTTATTTTCAAAGCTGCCACACTTCCGGATATCAAACTAGCCACTAGGAAATTAGTCTTCCAGTTCTTACATTTTTTAGTAGTGGGAGGAGGTTCAGCATACCTCTGGTTTTCACCCCAGCCTCATTTTGAGTACAGGATGACATATTTTTGCACCCCACTTTTATCTTTTGATTTCTTTAATGGGTGTCACTCATCAGTTTAAAACACACTTTTCCTGGCGATGGGGCTTAGCTGTCTGCTAAACAAAAAGAAATTATTTTCGGCTAATTTTGCCATTTTATGAATTGCAAATGAGGATCTAATCATGGCTTGACTTGTGCATCATTACATGATGATAATGTGAACTCTGGCTGTTTATGGCCTTTGGTCCAAGTATAGTAAGCACTGCCTACACTTCCTCTCCGTCACTCCCACCCAACCGGGCTACTTGCTATTGTCTTTATTGTTGTTGGGCATTTTTTTTGGCAAAATATCACTGTGGTGTTTTCATTTCCCTTTGGGTGCAGGCACAATACATTTTAGTTTTATCATATTCAAATAACAGAAAGCTTCGTAAAGGTTACAGTCATAGATAAACCGCATCAGTGTTACCTTTGAATGGAAAGAAGATTTGACGTGAATGCAATAGCTAATAGAGCTGTCGAAAGTTTGACGTTAAAGACTCTAACTTTTATATTACAGACATATTTAACACTCTTACTCTCTCTCTATCTCTCTCTTTCTCTCGTAGCTGTTAACCAACCACAATTCTGTCATAGTCATGCTTACTTCCTGTACTCCATCTTTGCTCACATGTCCTTTGTTCTTTTTTTTTGTGGCTCTAGATTAAGCGCCAACGAGTTAATTAAAGAGCAAGCATTTTTAAGACCAAACCAACTAATCCCTCATAGTTTAGGCTCTGTGTTCTATCTTAAAGTTTTTCTGGTCATGTGTTGCTCTAATAATGCTCACAAGGTTTTATTGCATCCATACACTTTTTATGACATAGTGCTTGCTTTTCAATTACTAACAACAGGTCGCCTTCATTTTGTGTGGTCTGGATTACCACTACTTTAGCGCTAAAAATGTCCCCATGCGCAAGCTTTTACATCATCTTTTGGGAAGGGGTGGCCTAGTGGTTAAGGTGTTGGACTGTTACCAGAAAGACCGG
>JAOTQW010098989.1:0-10301 GCA_026260075.1 Sisor rabdophorus | reverse complement strand
AGGACCTTCTTGTTGTGAGGCAACGGTGCTAACCACTGTGCCACCGCGCCGCCCAACCCGTTTTATCATTTCGATAAAACAAACTGCCGTAAAAACAACACTATAAATCACTTTCAACTCTTGCACACTGATGTCCCTTTCATCTTTCTGTGTATTTAGTTGGTCTTTTCATTTAATCAGATCTACTAAAACTACACACAAGTAGCCTTATTTTTCAATATTTTATCGCTCTTTTTGACCTTACTTGAAACATTAATATTTTACTTTATTTATATAAATAAATTACCTTGAGTAAAATGTTTGGCTAGTCTACCTCTGCAGGAAGAGGGGGTACTCATTTATTCTTTTATAATAATCTGTAATAATAATGTATCATGTATAATAATGCTGTGTTTCTCCCCTGTCTGAATCTTTAGATGTGTTTTTTAGGTTCTATACAGATAAAAATAGAAAAACAAAGCCTAATAAAAATAAGCCTAAAATAAAAAATAGAAGAGTGCTGCATTATAACAGGCCATCTAAAATCCAGATCTGATTTAAGAAGGTAATGTTATTAATGTATTTCATGTAGTACATTTAACAACAATGGCAATACATTTTTCTTTACTTTATTATTATATTATGTGTTGGTGATAATGTAAGTATGAATTATGATCTGATACTAGTCTAAAATAAACCACAAGAGCATTGAAGTAAAATAAAAGCTCATTAAGGGTAAAACTCTGTTTTCGATCTTTGAACCAAATTCGAAAATACATCCATTGTTCACATATTTGACCATAAATCAGTTTACATGTGCAAGTTACTGGATGATTAATTTTGACTTAGTTACCAAGCGTGACATTATGAGTGACAATTTTTTTGGATTATAGATTACATGTTCAACCCACTGATTGATTTAAATAAGTTTGCATGGTTGACTCACTAAGTGATTCTCTAGAAATCCCAATTTTGATGAAGTAACTCACAATGAATCAGTTCATTGACACAGGGGCATAATTTCCTAGTGTCAAGGGGATACAAGCATGGAAAGTTGCATGCAAACTAAAAGTCACTGCAAGATGTGACAGGTGAAGATATGAGTTCAGATCAGATACTGCCTACCAGAGTTACCAATCAACCTAAAGCACATGTTTTGGACTGTGGGAGGAAAGCGGAGAAAACATGCAAACTCCTCACAGAAAGACCCTGTGCCCAGGAATCGAACCCCGGACCTTATTGTTGTGAGACGAGCATGCTAACCACTATGCCACTGCGCCGCCTTATTACATTTTATTTACATACAAAACATTAGTAATTGATAGATTTACATCATTGGCTTGACACACTAAATCACTATATGAAACATTGTGAATCATTTTACAAGGTTAACATTTTTGACTCATTGAGTAACCTTATTCACTTCACTTGCTTGAGTCTTTGGGGCTCCTTTTCAACCAGAATACAAATATCTGAATACAAAAGTCTGCAATAGACAGACAAAAGCCTGAAATAAAGTAAAATGAAGTCTGAAATAAAATTGATTTTAAAAATGAGAATCGGTAATATGCCATTATGTGATTTTCTTTTAATTATAATTATGTATTTTAAGCATTTAAAGTGTAAATAAAACAAAAGTACACATGTTTAAAAGTGTTTGCAGAAAAGGCAACAGGTTTTTTTTTCGTTTTTTTTTTAAACTTCACTCAGTGGTTCCCTTAAGAGGTAGTGTTATCCAGAGTCACCATTGTATATACTTGTATGACATTGTAATTGGCAATTTTAAGTATAATGCATAATGTAAATTCACAATAGTATATAAAGCGAACTTACTGCAGCCACCAAAAAAGAGCTGTTTTACTGTTTCATTATTCATTCATTCATTCATTAATTCATTTATTCATCTTCTTTAACTGCTTATTTCCTAACTTGGGGTCACAGGGATCTGCTGGTACCCATCCTAGGGGCTGGGGCACACCCAAACAAGTCGCCAGCCATTGCAGGCCACACACAGACGAACAACCACACACTTACACTTACTCCGATGGACTTTTTTTTTTTTGGGAGTCATCGTTTGAACTAATGTACATGTTTTTGGATTGTGGGAGGAAACTGGAGTACCCAGAGTAAACGCACACAGTTGCGGAAAGTAAGTGCAAACTCTGCATAGAAAGACCCCATGCCCAGGAATCGAACCTGGGATCTTTCTGCTGTGAGGCATTCGGGCTAACCTCTACTCCACTGCACCGCCAGTTTTATTATCATTATTATTTTCTTAGTCTACCCCTTATAAAACCCGGGACCTTTTTGCTGTGAGGTGACCTTTTTAATAACTATTTCACCGCACCGCTCAATCACAAATTAGTTATAAAAATTAGGATGTACAGGTGTACATGATCCTTACCATGGTCCATTCACAAACCTCCCTTACTGAGTCTCACGTACTTAGTTTTATCATAGAGCCAAAATTACTTTTATCCTGATGATCAATCCAGAGTTGATGGTGGCAGGAAAAATACCTTGAAAGCAACCAAACCTAACAGCGAACACATCCTCTTCTGTGTGATGTGACTGACTAAATTTACAACCTTTTTTATAATATAAAATATTTTCAAGTTAAAAAAGAGATTTTAGCTTTAAAGGGTTTTTCTTTACGTATCTAAACTCGATTCTGATGTGCAGTTCAGCTGACTATGGAGCCTGAAGCGATACACACAGGTATATTCGTGACCCCAGTTACTGAGGATCCTCAGCTGTACCCACTCAAACGCCTCGGTCGGACAATCCTAAAAAAACACAACCAGCCACAATGTAAAAAAAATTCAGGAAGCTCTGAATGTCTTACTCACTGTGTGAGTAAGTGTGAGTGTTACTTTGAGCAGACATGTCTTAAAATAAGTTGGTAAAAAGCTTTTCTAATTAAAAAAATAGTTCTTTCTCACCGTAAGTTTAAAGGTCTGGATTGGTTCTCCATCCTGATCGTAGGTAAAGACTCCTAAAATTTTATTAGCATTGTTTTTATCCAGTCCCTGTAGGAAATGTATTAAAATTGAAAAAAAATGTATGTTTAATATTATTAGATTGTAAGGCAAAAATCATTATAATAAACACTTTAATATCTGTTATTTAGTGTAGTTTTTAAAGTTAATTTTATGTCTAAAAGTGCATCTCTCCATGTGCCCCTGTGTTTTTCGACTCACATAAACAGCAAAGTCTTTGGGTGCGCTGTTGATCTGGTTGGTGGGAGAAAGCACTCGGGGCAGGTGCTGCAGGGTGACGTGGGTGATTCTTATAGGGCAGGGCAGATCAATGACTAGATGCCCTTTAGAACCTTTAAATGGCCAACAATTACCAGCATGGATTTCTGGCTGTATACACACACACACACCTGACACTTAGTGAGGCATTTACAAGCTACCAATGGTGATCGAGTGTGTAACTGTTTGCGTTACCTGTAAAACAGTTTCAGGGCCGTTATTTTGGCACCAGTAACCGATCCCGAACAAACTGCAGTATTTGGTTCTAAGTGTGTCTGAACTGCTTTTCACAGTGGCACCTACACACACACAAACACATATTTTCACTGAAAGATGATGACCCTGATCAAATAAAAGTTTCAAGTGTTACCCAAAGACTCCAGTGCATAGTCGGCCATTCCAACATCATCAGCTCTGTGAAGACTCAGAGCTCTGTGGAGCTGTTTTTCATAATCCTGTGGAAGAAAGAAAGCAAAGAAAATAAAAAAATTCTACAAGGCAAGTACTCACTATGTGTGTATGAGTGAGTGAGTGAGTGAGTGTGTGTGTGTGTTTATTTACCTTGTATTTAAGCCTGACGTCTTTAACACCCTGTTTCAGAAACTCAATCTCTTTCTGAACCAAAAAAACATAAAAATTAAATTCACTGAGGCAAAAACCTAAATATAACACCTTACCCACTGTGCTACCACTTCCCACCCTAAGCCTTCACACCCTGCAGTTGCACTAGGTAGTTGTGTAGACGTAGTACGTGTTTATATGTTTGAGCTGTCACTTACAAACAGAACTCCATGATTTTGTGTGTCTGGGTTATGCAATGGGTGCTCTGTGTTCAGAGTCAGGAATTTATCGACACACACGTAGCTGAAACAGATTCCTGCACAGAAATACAAGCGCATAAGTACATTACGGGGTAATCAGGTAATTTAATAACTGATGGAAATAGATAATATCTGTATGAATACACTCACCAAAACCAGTAGTAATCAAAAAAAAGTAGAGAAGAGGAAGTATCTTTCTTTTCACAACTGAAGAGGAACCAACAAGATAAAGAGGTCCAGCAGGGGCATCAGGAGGAGTGTCAGGTGAAAATTCAGTGTAAAAGTCAGGAGACATGTCATAAGGAGTGTCAGGAGGAGTGTCAGGAGGAGTTTCAGGAGGAGTGTCAGGAGGAGTGTCATCCTCTTGATAAAGTGTATCAGATGGCAGCATGGCATCCCCTTAACAAGAAAAGAAACTCAATAGTCAAGAAATGTTAGTGTGGCAAGATCTGAAAGTGTTTCTTTAAGGGAACTCACCTGCTTCCATGTTTTTAATATTACTCATGCTGGATTTGTTAAATAAGTTGTGACGAACCCTATCCAATTTCTTTCTCTTTCTTGTGTTAAAGGTCCTAGAGTGGGAAAGAGAGAAACAGTGAGTGAAAAAACAAACTGGTTCACATAATAAATACACAACCCTTTAACAGAAACACACCTGCCAATGGACTCCTTATAGGACACCAGTTGGCTCCTTGGCTCTTCGGGATGATAATACCCTTTAGAGACCAGTCTGGGACTGCGACGTATCATTTCTACTGATGAGAGAGTAAAAAATCAAACTAACTTGAAGCAAATATTAAAACTTATCAACACAATATGAAATTTACAGTACTAAGAGCCTCGGCATGTTATTCTTCTTTCTTTTTTAATTGAACATACCGTTGTGCCGATTCATTGCATTCTTCTTGCTTCAAAACATAGTTGAAGAGAATAAGCTTCTGTGGTGGATTCTGTATAAAACAGAAGTAGGGAGCATCACAAACGCACTTTGTGACATCATGCATTTCCCATGTAATAATTACTGGTGGGCTTGATCCTCTTATTTCTCTTTTTTTTTTTAAATTTAGTGCTAATATGTAGTGCCAGTATCTATTGCTTATATTTGAAATTCCTGGGGAATTTTTAAAGGGTTTTAAGTTAAAACCCATTTTTATTATATTTGTTTTGTTTCACTTAAACAGAATATATACAACATCTTATAAGCCTGCTTGTTCCCCAACTCGGGTCCACGGGGTCCGGCGGAGCAGATGCCAGCGCACATTGGCAGAGAGGCAGGATTACACCCTGGACAGGTCGCCAGTCTATCGCAGGGCATATAAAACATCAATCTCCCTCTCATTTGCCTCACAGTGCTTTGATCCTAAATCATAGATTATAGTTCAAATGCGGCTTTCCACTGTTACATCACTGAACACAAACACACACACACACACACACTTTGGGAGGATCAACTGCCAATGCTTTTTATACAGTTAAACACAGGATGAAGTGATTTTCTCCCTTAATAAAGATGAATATACATGTTTGTATGTAATAACATTGGGCTTGACAGATAGTTATGTCAGTACTATGTCAGAAATTGTACAGAAACACTTCCTGTTATGTTGCGTTGTTTTACATGCAGGTAGGCAAATTAATGATTTTAATGGCTAGTGTTGCTTCTCGTCCCCGCTCGAAAACAGGGTCGATAGGCCTGCGTCTGCATCCTGTATTGTTTACCTCTGTTTTTGCATATGATATTTACTGGAAGAGCAGTGGACTGTTTACATTTCTACATTTAAATTTATTGTAAATTATTACAAAGACACTGCAATAAATAAATAGGTTTGAATATTTTGGTCAATTCATATAGCTTTTTTCACTGAACCAGAGGAAAAATTTGAAAGCAAAAAAAATGGCCCGCCATACTAGCAGTAGTACTCAGTAGCTTATAATACTATTCATTAACCTATACCATCGTTCTTGAAGAATGGTGATTTTTAATACAGATTTTGCAGTTAAATCTGTATATGAATCTGCTGTAAAATCAGCTGTCACTAAATTAACAATATTTGCTCTAATGTAATAATGTTGCTCCTCTCAGAAATTACTGTTGGTGTCTTTGTGTCAAAATTCAACAGGAACCTTGCTCGAGGGCCCAGCAGTGGCAGCTTGGTGTAAGATTAAGGGTTTGAAATCACAACCTTCTGATTGGTGGTCCAACACTATTAACCAACGAGCTACCAGTCAGGGGTTTGAGTGTTTCTTAACTATTGAACTGTTATAGAGACCTACGCTGTTAAGTTTTAAATTACTTTTTATACTTTATTGAGCATTTTGAACTACACGGTTATTGAGCCCCCCAAAAATGGCTACAAACTTCATGAAATAAAAATGTATTGTACAGCTTTTAGCTCAGCACAGCAGTCATTAAATTTGGGACACTACCCTGTCAGACCACCAGATGGCATCCATGTTCATTTAAGAATCATTATTCTGTTATTCTTTAGTTTATTTTGCCATGTGCTTCCTCGCTGGTTCATAATACAGTCTCCTCTTTTATCAGGTGATGCGGTTCTTGCCATCATTTTCTTCTGGTTTATTCAGTTAACTAATGTTTTTATTAATGTTAACGTTTCCTTTACCGGTTGTAATCTGCACTCGTGTTGGTGTTGTTATTACGAATAATTGTTTAGTTCAATAATTTATCATTGTCTCCAAAGCTGAGCTGAAACAAAGAATAAAAAAACTAATAGATAAATATAGAGGATCTTTAAGGATGGACGAGAATTTACTTTGCTCCACTCACCCAAAGATACAGTTTATATAACATTTTTTACATTCATTTATTTATTCATTCATCTTTTATACCCGCTCCTTTCCTAGATCGGGATCATGGTGGTCACTGGAGCCTATTCCAGTGGACATAGGGCAAGCCAGTCTATCGCAGGGCCAAATATAGATGAACAACTAAACACTCACTCACACACTACTATGGACAATTTAGAGTCACCAATCAACCTAATGTACTTGTTTTAGACTGTAGGAGAAAACCAGAAAAGTTCCTAGCACAGGGAGAACCTGCAACCTCCACACAGACAGACCACTTGTCTGGGAATCAAACGGGTAAGAATATGAATGAATGAATGAATGAATGAATATGTTGTAATTAACAATAACATACTCCGGGTACTCCGGTTTTCTCCCACATTCCAAAAACATGTACATCAGGTTGTTGTTAATTTAAAATTGCCCATAGGAGTGATTGTGAGTGTGTGTTATTGTTCGTCTATGTGTGGCCCTGCGATTGAACTGGTAACCTGTCTTGGGTATACCCTTTTTCACTCTATGCCAGTGCACAAGCAGACCCCTAGTCAGGGAATGAGTGAGTTATAGAATATAAATAAATAAATATACATATATCAATTTAAATTTAATCAATTGAAATGAGATAATGTTTGTTGCTTTGCATAAAGCAATCTGCCAAATTCCGGAAATTTAATTGTGGCACATTTTCTGTTTCTTTGGCATAAAAGTATAAACAGATTGACATATCAATAAAGACTACATCCAGGTTCACATTTCCAGTCTGATATTTTGATTTAGTTAAAAATTTTCTTTTCACAAATCCAGCGTAAGTGAGTTTCACAGATAAAGTCAGCCCAGTTGTAAACAGGACCACTCCCATGCACAGTAACTGCGCAGTCCTCAGCATAATTGTCGGGTTCACTAAATCCCCAGTACCTGAGAGAGAGAGTTAGAGGATCCGATTGTTTCTTAAAGTATAGAAAGCTTAGTAACTGTGCGATGAGTGATTTCTTACGCAGTGGTCAGCGGTGTACCGTCCACCCATTTCCACACGTCCTGTGTATCTGTGTCACTTAGACCGATCCAAGCTTTATAGACAGACAGCTGTTTCATAAACTCCTGTGATTGAGAGCACAAAAGAATCATCCTTGCCATCATCTTTCAAACATTTATCCCTCCCATCATTACCACTCACCTGTTCCTCTTTGCTGTTTATGATTACCAAATCTGCTCCTCTCTCTTTGCAGTCCTGTCTGCTATCATTCCAGCTCTTCTTTTCAGTAGATATGTAGTAAAGACTCAAACTGAAGAATTTCCATCCTATTGAAAATGGAGCATAATAAGCAGATTATTCTTATTGTTGTTGTTTTTAAATAACATTTTACGGTGTCGAAAATCTATACAGGTCTAGTCAATAGCATATAGCATATTTTGCTTAGGGGCGGCGCGGTGGCGTAGTGGTTAGCATGGTCGCCTCACAACAAGAATGTCCTGTGCAGAGTTTTTTCTTGTTCTCCCTGTGCATGCTTGGGTTTCCTCCGGGTACTCCAGTTTAGCATGTTTGCCTCACAGCAAAAAGGGGACCTGCGACCTGTTCAGGGTGTACCCCCTGCTTTTCTCCTTATGTGCGCTGGGATAGGCTCCAGCAGACCATTACCCAAAGTTTGTAAATAAGCGGGTATAGAAGATGAATGAATAAATGAATATTTTGCTTAAGGCAAAATTGCTTATATGCTTATATAAATTTGCTCAACAGTGGCAGCATGGCAGTCGTAGGGCCTGAACCCTGATCTTGGAAACAGAAACCTAGATCCCTACCTGTTTTAGCTGCTACTGTAGTATTAGTTGTGTCCAATCACAAATCAACCTGATGTTCACCAATCACCACCCAACCTGATGTACATGTTTTTGGACTCTGGGAGGAAACCGGAGTACCCGGAGGAGAACATGCAAACTCCGCACAGAAAGACCCAGGAATCTACGACCTTCGTGTTGTGAGGCAAACACAGCTCCGCCCCTTATTCATATTCTGACTACATAAATGTATTGATTCATCTTCTATACCCACTTATTCCCTAATTCTTGGTCACTGAGGTCTGCAGGAGCCTATTCCAGATACATGTATAACTGAATACATAGCCAGTATTTTATTTCATGTAATTACTTACCCAGTTTGGAAAGCTCCTTTAACTGGTCTCTCGCCACAGTCAGCTTGATATAAGAGGTTTGTAACTGGTGGCTCTCCAGTGTCAGAGTGTTGTAACTAGTCTGAAGCTGGCTGTTTTCCGTAGTCAGGTTTTTGTATTTAACCCACAGGACTATGATAGCGGTCAACAGAAGAAGACACAGGAGCAGCAAACACACTGCACTCAGCCTGTAATATTTGCTTACTGTTTTGTTTCCTTTTAGGGAAGAAAGGAAAGGGATGCACTTTTTGTTAAACTTTCAGCAAACACATTTATTACACCAAGCTAAATTGCTCTGAAGAAACTTATATGCAATAAATGCTCAGAAAACTCCATTTGAAAGAAACCTGTAAAGCGAGTTTGAAAGTTCCTCTTTGTGTCTGCTCCCTCAGCCTGTTTGACCAGACTGTAACCTCGAACGGTATCTGCGGTCTCGTAGATTTCCACCACCATTTCCCCTCGCTTTCCACTCTTCAACTCCTCAAGCTGGATTTCCTCTTCATACTCATACTCGGACATCTTTAATCTATAAAAAAAAACTGATGTGTCTGTGGGGAAATGTCAGTAGATCTGCAAAACTCTCTTTGTGTGTGTGAGTCTTAGTTTCCTTTTTACAGTGCTATTAAGCTGTTAAGGAAGTTGCAAGAGAAGCTGAAGTGAAAATTTGTTACATGGACTTACATTCCTGGCATTTACAAACTCTCCTTTAGTATTTTTTTATCCATCTAATCAGCTGAAGAAAGAGGTGGGAAGAGGTGGCCTAGTGGTTAAGGTGTTGGACTGATACCAGAAAGATTCCATGTTCGATTCCCAGCACAACCAAGCCACCACTGTGGGTTCCTAAGCAAGGCCCTTAACCAATTGCTTAGTTGTAAGTCGCTCTGGATAAGGGCGTCTGCCAAATGCTGTAAAATGTAAGGTCAATAGCAGCTTGATGGTACCGAGAGTTGAACTTTCAGCCAGCAGGCCGACACTAAGCTACTTCCCCTCGGGTGTGATTGTTACACGCCTTCTAGGACTTATTAGAAATAAATATATAAAATGTCAGCCAAAGGGGCAGTGGTGTTGTGGTTAGCACGTTCACCTCACAGCAAGAAGAGTGTGGGTTCGAATCCCAGGTCTTTCTGTGCAGAGTTTGTGCATTCTCGCTTGCCTGGGTTTCCTCTGGGTACTCCGGTTTCTTTGCACAGTCCAAAAACAAGTACATTAGGTTGTTGTTCTTCTTCTTCTTCTCCTTTCGGCTGCTCCCATTTAGGGGTCGCCACAGCGAA
>JAOTQW010098927.1:0-10309 GCA_026260075.1 Sisor rabdophorus | reverse complement strand
GTGTGTGTGTGTGTGTGTGTGTGTGTGTGTGTGTGTGTGTGTGTGTGTGTGTCCACATCACAGCCTGCGCACATCAAAATCAATGCGCCCCTTTCCATCATAATAGCGTTAGTTGCTGTTGGGTATCAGTGGCAGAAGTGGTAGCTCGGTGGTTAATGTGTCAAAAGCTTATGGGTTCATTTCCTAGCACCGCCAATCTGGGCCCCTGACTCGGTATGATGATGATGATGATGATGATGATTTATCTGTCCAGTCTGTCTGTCAATCAGCCAGACCTGGGTATCGGTTAACAATCACTAAACTTGGCCCGTTATCAAGAACTTCACAATTCGACAAGGTGAACACATGAGGACGTTTGTGATGCACAGGGATTTTAGTGATTTTAGTGATTTAGAGCTGCAGGCATCACATTGGCAGTGTGGTATCCATTTATTCATCTTCTATACCTGCTAACTCTGGGTCAAGGGGGTCTGCTGGAGCCGATTCCAGCGCACGTAGGGTGAGGGGTACACCCTGGACAGGTCGCTAGTCCATTGCCGGGCCACACATAGACGAACAATCACACAAACTGACAAACCTTTGGGATATTTAGACTCACCGATCAACCTAATGTACATGTTTTTGGACGATGTGTTTAAACCAATGTACCCAGAGTAAACCCATGCAAGCGCAGGAAGCGCATGCAAACTCCGCACAGAAAGGCTCCTTGCCCTTGTTGTTGTGAGGTGACATTGCTAACCAGTACACTGCCACCCCGGTGGGGTACTGAGAAACAATAAAAATCACGACGAGCAAATGGGGAGGTGGTAGTGGATGTCTTGCACTGCTATTTGGAGGATCAGGCTTTGATTCTCAGCATCACTGAGTTGCCTGATTAGAGCAGGGATAGTTGGGTGGATGGGTGAAAGGATGGATGGGAGGATGAATATCTGTTCAGTAATCTTTCGCCGGTCAAATGGCTTTTGTATAAACTAGGCATGAACTTCGTGTCATTAAATACCAGATGCTGAGATTCTTTATTCTCTTCTCTACTCTGAAGGGATGACTCAGAGAAGAATCTGCACTGCAGCTGCTCTGTAATCTGTCTATCTTTCTTTTTCTTTCTCTCTCTCTCTCTTACTCACTCGCTTAGTCACTCAACAGACCAGAGTAATGAAAATTGTGGAAAAGTGGAGAAGCACAGAATGCATGCAGATTGGAATGGGTGAAGAATCGTATCTGGGGTGATGTGTGACACAAGAATAGCAGTGTGAATCAAGAGGAAGTGTGTAGAAGACGTGTGTGTGTGTGTGTGTGTGAGAAAAGAGAGAGAAAATAAGAAAAAGTGTGTGAGAGAGAGAGAGAGAGCATGAGCGCAGCTGTGTTGTACAGTTGAGACAGGAGGAGGAGCCCAAGAGGATCTTTTTGTGAGGAGGTTAGGAATGATGACATCGGAGGGACATAGGTTAAACGTTACAGGGACATAGTCAGAAAGGATGGACCAAGATGGTTTGGAGGGAGAGTGAAAATACATTTAGGAGAATGTTGGGCATGAGAAAGGACAAAGAGCATAAATAGTAGATGTAATAAATTAGGACATGATGTTAGTTAATATGTCTGATAAGGGCCCTGTGGCTGGTGCGGAAGAGGGACGCCATCACAAGCGCTACAGTCATTTAGAAATTACATTAACTAATCAAAAAGATTTTGAATGCAGGGAGAATCCTGCACCACAGCACGATAAAAAAAAAATAAATCTCACTTTTTCAGATTGCGCATACGCACCATGGTTCATGTGACAAGATTCACCCAACCATCTTCCTCATCTTTTCTATTACACTGAAAATTGAGCAGTTTATTGAGTTTTTGTCCTTCTTTTAGTAAAGCAGTTTCGTCGTTACAGCAAGGGTGAAAAACGATTGCTTAGCAACTGTGGTGTGCAAGCGACCAGACGCTTTGAAAAGGAGAACCTGCACTCTTTCCATTTGTAGGTGCGATATGTGAACCGCTGTAGTGAAATATTTGCTTATCTTCAGTAAGAAACCATATTCCAAACATTTTATCTACGCTACATTTTCTCTAAAAAGAAAAAAAGAAGGAATTTATCTATTTATAAGTTGATTATCACAGCATATTTACAGATACAGAGATACCTGTGGCCGAAAAAACGATATATCGGTCAGGCTGTACTATAAAATACTATAATATACCTAACAGAAAAAAGAAGAAGAAGAAAAACCCACAAAGTGTACATGATATATCAGACATTACATTTTTTAAAATTATTGTTATAACATCTTTTCTGCGACATTCTTTTCTACAAATTATTTCTGTTACCGCTGAGGTTCTACCCTATATCCCCTCCCGCATATTGCTCTGACTCTGAAGAAATTCATTCATTCATTCCTCTTCTATACCTGCTTATTCCCTAAATTAGGTTGACGTATGTTTCCTGGAGCCTATTCCTATAGGGCAAAAGGTGGTGGTACGCCCGGGACAGGTCACTAGTGCACTGCAGGGCGCCCCACACACTGACAGGCACATACAGACACTTACTATTGCCTATTGGGAATTTAGAATTACCAATTATTCTCAGACTAATCGGAATCAACCTAACATACATGTGTTCGGCCTCTGAGAAGAAACTGCATAAACCAGAGTGAACCCCTTAAATCTATTCTACATTTCAGTTTGTTTATCCTTTTATGCTTGTTTAGTATAATATGTATGTTTAAAATTCAGGTGTTAAATCTGCCTTGTTAATATTGTCACATATAGATAGATATAGATACATGGCGGTGTGTGTTTACTTTCATGCTGTGTGTGTGCGTGTGCGCGCACGCTCGCGCTTTGTTCCATACTACAAACAGATTTTTTAGCTATTGGATATACATGTACTTTAAAATGTCTAGCAATTTTAATTCAATGGTGACTGCCATCGATCTCCTTCATCCCAGCTGAGCCTTGTTCAGGGGCCCAGCAGTGGTCGTTTAGTTTCTAAGCTTTTGATTAGCAGTCTTGCATTTATTCCACTTAAATACACCTAGTTAGGGGTGAGTGGACTGAACTAAATTCTGAGTAATTTTATTTCATAGTAATTTTAATTTCAAATAAAGGTGGTGGTTGTTAAAATAGCAAACAATCTTTCTATAATAAAGATACAGAAATAAATGAAAGGATTTATTTCATGACTTTTTTTATTAGCCTTTTATTTGGTTCTTGATGAATATAGTAAATAGAATATGAACACTCCCTTACTCCCTGACTAAAATTGTAACTGGTTACGGATTAAAACCTTTAGCACAGATGGTAATATTTTGTTGAGTTTATTTAAGCAAGTTTCATTTATTTTTTAAGTCCAAAGGTGAGGCTGTTTTTATTATGGATGTAATAAAGGAATCCTTATTTATAGCTTAGATCATTGGGATTCACACTGGAAGCAGCATAGATGGATATCGTTATGCTAGGATGTGGAGATATGTATTAATGTATTTCTGTTTTTTATGCATGGATGGACAGACAGATTTTTTTTTTTTTGTTTGCATTCCAGTAATTCTATGGTTACACTTTGTGTTGTACACGCTGCACTGTCTCTGCACACAGCAGTTCTCCTGTATCCTGTGTGGAATCAGAATGCTTTTCTCTTCTGTCCACACAGTGGCGGTCTTTTCCTCAGAAACACACAGGCACTAAACAGATGATGTCATTCTCCATCTCTTTACTTAGCACAACACCACCTTACACAACTTGCACCTTTAGGATCCTTAGATTAACGTATGCGGTAATGGGAGACTATTAGACAGGGTGTGTTATCGTTTGTGTTGACGGAAGAGACAAATAGATTGGATTACATTTCATTTTCTCACCTAATAGAACTTTTACTCAGTCCTTTCAGGATTTAGTGGCTTTTTTTGTGGTTTTCTCCAGTTATTTAAGTGGTGTTTTTATGTTTCAAAAGACATTAATTAGGGAAGAAAAATTATTTTAAAAATTTAATACAAAAGTACAAAATGTGACATACAGTGGCATTTGTTTGTATAGTAAAGTTATTTAAGGTTCATCCATTCATTTATTTTATATAAGAACCAAATAAAAAGTAATAATCCAGTCTAGAACATCAATGAGAATCCTCAGTCCATTCAGTTTAATATGATTGACAAATCATACACTTCTAACCTGCTTATTCCCTAGCTAGGGGTCACGGGGTCTTCTGGAGCCTATCCCAGTGCACATAGGGCGAGGGGGTACCTGTGGCTTGCAGGAAAGCTGATTGGATAATTTATCTATTATGGTTTAATCATGTATTTTCCTATCAATAACCACAGCTGCGCCTTTGATGGTTTTGCTCTGCTTCCTAATCTATAGATAATTACCATCTTAAAATGAAATTATTAATAACATTTAATAATAATAATAAAAATGAAACAAATCACAGGTTTTTGTACAGTTAAGTAATGGATGCTGAAATTATCATCCAAGATTTCTAAAAGAAACATTTATAAAGCTATCTTGATTAGCTCAAGGCACCCGCAACTGCTGATGACAATTAAGTGCCAAAACGAAGAAGCACCTTTAAAGATTTAACAGTGTTTAAGTTTTAAGTTATGATTGCATGCAGACTGAAGTGCTTTAGTGTTTTAGTTTTTTTCAGCTGTAAATATACTGGAGTAGGCTAGTCAGACTCTTAACTAGCTTTAAATGTTCTGTTCCATGTGACCCTGTAGATGACCATGGATGAAAGGTATGTGAACAACATCTGGGAGCTGTTGAAGAATGCCATCCAAGAGATCCAGAGGAAGAACAACAGTGGCCTGAGCTTCGAGGAGCTCTACAGAAATGCTTACACCATGGTACTCCACAAACACGGCGAGAAGCTGTACACCGGCCTGCGCGAGGTCGTCACAGAGCACCTTATCAATAAAGTAGGTTTAGTCAAATGCGTACCGCTTAGAAAGGTGATCCAAAGGTTTACAGATTGATCTGATTAAGGGTTTCGCTAAACTTTATCAACCTCATTTGTAACCGTGTGTGAGTAAAAGGTCTAAATGGTGTGAATCTGATCATTGTCCAAATTCTCCCTGATGTTTATAAAGATTTTATTTACACATGCTTTACAATAGAGAAAAACAAACCAAAGATCATCCATGTATTAACTGGAACACTTTAATCTGCTGCTTCTTCTCAGGCTCTGGTACAGAATCTGCTCAAGACTTCCTACTACCATTTTCACATTTCACTAGCCAAAACTTTCCCAGTTTATCGCAACACAGTTTTTAATGTACACATACAACAAGTCCCTGACTCTAATACATGAAACCTATCAACCCGTTTTACTCAATTTATCCTTCTGCTCAGTCACTTTAGAGGTGTATGTCGTTGCTAAGCAACATTGCTAACCCCAGCCCTCTTAATTACAACAAGATTTCCGTAGTGGATTTTCACCTTGCTGTAACTCTGCTGCTTGTTTATGAAGAAAACTGAAAAAAAGCAATGGAGAAGGGCTGCGCCTGTATTTTCCTGCTATGGTTTTAAAGTAACGGAAAATGTCAGGAGGCTGATTGGTTCTTGTGAGCAGTGTATTCTTGACGCACATGCAAGGTATTGGCTAGTATATTCCAGAGAACCAAGAACCGAACCAATCAGCTTCTTTACCTCTTCCATTCCTCTAAAATAGGTTTTCTTTTCGTAAATACATTTGTAATAAAGCCATGGCTGAAATGTTCTTGTTTCCTATGACATACAACCTCCGGAGAGCAGGAGGTTAAGTGCTTTAAAAAGAAAGAAAGAGGATGTTTTTATAGGTGTGATATGTAAACTATCTTTTACAGTTAGAGAAATTTTTTTAGCTGTTTGTCCTGAAAGGTTATCTGAAGCAGTAGTGATTTTATTTCATCTTTATTAAGGTCCGAGAAGACATACTGAACTCCTTAAACAACAACTTCCTCCAGACCTTAAACCTGGCATGGAATGACCATCAGACGGCTATGGTCATGATACGAGACATTTTAATGTACATGGTAAGTAGACTTAGTGTGTGTAACTGTACTAAAGAATAAATATTTATTCATAAATCAACGGTAGGTAACAATTTTGTGAATAAAATAGTCTGATGCTGATCCCGAGAACATTTTTAAAGAGAATTACTAAAATCCAAGCAAACCGCTGTATCCAGAAAAACTGTGTAGTAATAAATTCATTTATTCATCTTCTACACTCACGCAGGTCTGCTGGAGCCTATTCCAGCGCACATAGGGCGAAAGGCATGAGTAAACCCTATACCAGGCACCAGTACATAGCAGGGCCAGAACTAGACCCACACACTTCTATGAAGTAACACCAATCAAACTAAAGTACATGTTTGTTGGACTGTTGGAGTAAACTGAAGTAAACCCCCTCAAGGGCAGGGAGAACATCCAAACGCAGCACAGGAAGACCCCTTTCCCAGAACCGGACCCTGGACCTTCTTGTTGTCAGGCCACCGTGCTAACCCACACGCCACCGTGCCACCTGTAATAAATCTACAGTAAATACAGTGGGGCAAAAAGTATTCAGTTAGCCACCTATTGTGCAAGTTCTTCCACTTAAAAAGATGAGAGAGGCCTGTAATTTTCATCATAGGTATAAGAAAATGAAATAAGAAAATATAATCCAGAAAATCACATTTTACATGATTTTTTTTAAGTAATCTATTTGCAAATTGGTGCAAATACCGAAGGGTGTCCCAAGTTGCTAGTGCAATTACTGTAGGGTGTGCCAAGTTGCTCCTCTTCCTCTAAATGCACACTTACTGTGGGTGCAAGTCCAAGCGGACTTTGTTTAGGGATATTACCCAGACTTCATCTGGTGGTGTGACGTTTTGAATAAAAAAGCTGAAAGTGATTTGGATGGACTTCTGGAAAGAACATGACGAAATGGTCAAGAATAGGAAAGTGTAAGTGAACGTTAATTGTGTAATTATCCTTTTTAGCAGCAGGTTGTCTACCAGCATCATCAGATGTTTTTATTTTTTGTCTAAGAGAGCTTGTAAAAATGACGTGAGCTGGTGTTTAAGGCAATTCTGCACGTCAGCACACTTGTTACCTAGCGCACTTATCAAACTATTGGGACATGATAAAGGGCCATTTTATTGTAATATGTATTGTATAGTGAGGACTTTCTATTGGCCTTCATTTGAAAAGAATCTAATTTGCTTATTGTCAGCATCGTCAATTAGGTTTCCAGGCAACCCAAACATGGAGCTAAGCTGCTCTGTATGCTGATAAGGAAGGCTAATGAATGCATCATCTGTTCATTTTTGATGTCTGCTTAGCAACTTTGAATAAAAGACTGGATCGTGCCTGTAATCAGCTTTACCATGCTAGTATATAACCCATTAATATTTCTTTAATATCTCTTTTTATCAGGTAAAGATACAAAGCCTGAATAATCTCAAGGAACACCACGCCATTACAAGCAGCTGTGCTTTTTTAGCAGTTGGGGGGGACACGCATGGGTTTGCAGAAGTGGTAATCATGTAGACCAGATTATAAAAAATTATTTTTGGAATTTCTTTTTTCGTATGTAAGAAAAATCTATGGGGACCCCTATAGGTTTATGTATTCCTAGCATTTTGCTGTTCTCAAGTGCACTTTTTAGGCAGGGGTACACTCTGGACAGGTTGCCAGTCCATTCCAGGGCCACACACGCAACCACCTTTCATACCCACTTCAATTTGGATTCAATAATCAGACTAATATTCATGTTTTTGCACTGTGGGAAGAAACTAAAGCACCTGAGGTATACCCATGCAAACGCCCTTGCTTGGGAATTGAATCCGGGATCTTGTTGCTTTGAAGCTTTTGAGTCTGAAATGAGTGAATGTAACGGAATGAATGCAACCTGGCTTAGATCAAAAGAAGGCGTGTCTGTTTAATTAGCTCAAAATCCATTTGTGTAATGGAGCTATGAAAGTCTTGATCTATAAATTGCCCCAGCACAGTTCAAACCCGTAGACGATATGTTTCTCCGTTGACGAACGTATAATATTCAGTCCTAATACGCTATCGTACTCTATCATTTAGTTCAACTTCAGCTGGACACACACCTTGCGATGTTTGTGTAATGGTGTGTTTCCAAGTGTATTTTTTACAGACTGCAAACGTGATCCCGATGCCACGCTATAGAATCTGAGATGTCAAAGGGGCAAAATGTACAATAGTCACCACATTAAAAAGACACACACACACACGCATGTACGCGTCTGGTTTCCTATCTTGGTAAAGACTCTTTATAGGTGTATGGGGTTTTTATAATATTTAAAGTGTGTTTTCTTTCTGCAAAAATCATTTAAACATCCTGTTTGATTTGTAATATTTTGTTCCCATAGGGAACTCACTTTTGGTCCCCAAGGTGACGTGTGTGCGTTCAGGTTTGGGTCCCCACCAGACTGTATAAACCTTTACACACACGCACACAGACAACCTTAGCTACTGTCAAACGTTCAGGGACAATAAACCATGCCTATAAACCACTGCAGGAACAGGTCTTCTGCTGTATTGGTCTTTGCCTTTTCCAAATATACAGTGTGTGTCAGACATGTGGAATCATTCGTTTATTCTCTGAAGCCTATCCCAGCACATGTAGAGTGAGATGCATGGGTAAATCAATCAAACTAATGTTATATGGGAGGAAACCAGTTAACCAAACCACAGAAAGACTCTGGAATCGAACCCACGATGTTTGCTGTGCTAACCACTACACCGCATTGCTGTCATGTGGAATTGATTTCTTTAAAAATTGCTAAACTTAGTGAATATTCATATGTGTCGTACATATGAATATTGAACCACACTAATTGGGCACGGAAAGTCCTGTCAAAAGAAATTCAGACATTCGGTAGACGTACTGGGGGCATACGGCCTGCTTGGTTGTTGTAATTGTAATTTGGCCTGTGGCGTGTTCATAGAATTGTCCTTTTGTTTTCCACCAAATTTTTGAGCTGTATCTTATCTACGCACAAATGGTTTTTTTTTTGTGTTCATTGTTGGATTGATCCCTAATTTAACCATAAATGGACCAAAAACTGAAAAGGTACACAGTGGGTAAGACCTGCTCGGGACTACTTTCTGCGAATGCTTTGCCTGTAGTTTTTTTTTAAATAGTAATCACACATTCATAATTATTTATTAAATCAGTATAATAATATTCGCTTATGTTGCTTAAATTTTGCTTAAAGTTTTATAGTTAAGTGTGACTTTTGAGCAAAAAAAAAATGCTCCTGTTTTAACCACTGCTTCACGCCCCGGCAGCTGTACTTCTGACGCCCATTAGATTTTATGTAGATGATTTTTTTTTCTCACAGTTTTCTGACCATTAAATTTTTGAGTTAAAAAGTGCTGAAGACATTCATAGTTATTGTTTAGGCTTAATTCCCAACATCACACACCATCCGTCAGCTGGACCGTAAAGAAACCAGCCTGCAAAATGTCCAGCCCAGAAGATATGTCGGACATTTTTTTCTGAAAAGTGGTAGTTGGAACAATCTGTTATGTTTACATGGTGTTTTGTTTTTAAGAATAAGCCAGAGGACATTGGGAAAATAAAGCAGTAAACACACACACTAATGTGATCCAGTAAGGACTTGTTTGTGTGTGTTGACGCATTAGTTGGTTCTAAGGTTTACTCCCCTGTCTAAGAAAGAACATTAACTGGATGTTCTGTTTGTGTGGTTGGATCTTTAGGACCGTGTGTATGTGCAGCAGAATAACGTGGAGAACGTGTATAACTTGGGCCTGATAATCTTCCGAGACCAAGTGGTTCGTTATGGCTGCATCAGAGACCACCTCCGCCAGACGCTGTTGGACATGATCTCCAGGGAACGGAGAGGAGAGGTTGTAGACAGGTCTGTGTGAGTGTGTGTGTGTATGTGTGTTTGTGCCCTCCTCACTTAGTATATAAATTCTTATAGTGTGCTTTATTTTAATTTGTGTTATACTAAAATAATTTGGCAACAAGAACAATATACACTACGTGGAAACCTGACCATCACGGCTATATCTGTATATAAATTAATGACTCCAACCTGTCCTGTCAGAATTATGTGCACAAATTGAGCTGCATGAATGTTTGGTAACTTAATGGTCTACAGCTCAACCCTATTAAACGCCTTTGAGCTGGGATGCTCTGGTGTGCCACAAAAGCAGTTAATAAACTTGAAGACAACTACAGCTAGTTACTTAGTAGGGCTGCAAAATAGATCAAAATGATCAAAATATCGCAATTGTGCGAATCGTGATATGAATAAATGCAATAAATGAGCGCAGTGGCGCTGAAAAAGAGACAGGTGGCAGAG
>JAOTQW010098896.1:0-10311 GCA_026260075.1 Sisor rabdophorus | reverse complement strand
TGTCCAGGGTGTACCCCCTGCCTTCCGCCCTATGTGCGCTGGGATAGGCTCCAGCGTGACCCCGGATTCGGAATAAGTGGGTAAAGAAGATGAAATGAAAAATACATATTTTATTACCTCAGACATTAAATTCCTATTATTATTGGTCATTATTTTAAAATATGGGCAAAGAAAGTCTTTAACCCAGTTACAGACAATATATTAGCTGTGTGAAAATTATAAGAGTATGTGTGTTGGGATAGACTCCAGCAGACCCTGATGAATCAGAATTAGGGAATGAGCAGGTATAGAAGATGAACGAATCGATAAATGAACTTCAAAACAAACAAATAAAAAGATAATGAAAATGTAGCTGAAGAGAGTAACAGGGGTTTAAGATGGTATACATAACTATAAGCATTATGTTTCATTATATAAAAAGAAACACATCAGATATTGCAGTTAAACCAAGTTTTATCAACCTGATTACAGGTAAAATAGCAACGTCTTATCTGTTAACTGATAACATTTGTAGTTTATGGTTGTTATTCTTATGTAGTGTTTTTTTTTTAAAGAAATGGTAGCTTATTAGTTATGATTTTTGACTGCTGGTCAAGACAACAAAGTTTTCACTACTGGGCACTTGAGCAAAGCCCTCAACCCTTAGTTTAAATAATATTCATTCATACATAAATCTTCTGTACCTGCTTATTCCTAAAATAACCAAACAACTTAAATATCTTCTGCTGATAAAGAACAAAGGCAAACAATATCTTCTCTTCCAAAAAAATTGCCAACCAATTTATTTTAAAATCTTTTTATTTCTTTTTTATTTAAGTTCCTTTTTAAAATGTCTTTCCTTAAATTGTCTCCTACTTCTTTTCTTAGATTCTTTCCTTTTTATATCATTTCTTTTTTTTCTCAATCAATTAAACTTTGTTTATTTTCATTATTTTCTCTTATACCTTATACATTCTTTCTTGATTATTTTTCCTTGTTACCAGGGCTGAGCCCATAGCCGGTGCTACCTGAATGACCGCACACTGTTCAGGTTTTGATTCTTTTATAGGCGGGCACTCAGGTGCCTCGTTTAGTCCTCATGGTGACACTGCCTTGTAACCATACTCGCTTCTGCGGACATGCAGAAATAGAAAAAGTATGCTTGTGTCAGCCACATACCTCTGTAAATTCAAAATGGTAAATGTAGCTTGTGTGGACATGTAGCTTGTGTGGACACTAATGCACTAGCTGGTTAACAAACAAGCTTTACTATCAAAAAGTTGATTAATTTAGAAAACAATGACATACCACCAGCACGATATTGTTTTCAAACCGCTATGATTTGGATTTTTTTACCAGAAAATATTAATGTAAAAAATACATATTTTATTACCTCAGACATTTAATTCCTATTATTAATGGTCATTATTTCAAAATATGGGCAAAGAAAGTCTTTATCCCAGTTACAGACAATATATTAGCTGTGTGAAAATTATAAGAGTATGTGTGCTGGGATAGAATCCAGCAGACCTTGATGAATCAGAATTAGGGAATGAGCAGGTATAGAAGATGAACGAATGGATAAATAAACTTCAAAACAAACAAAAAAAGATAATGAAAATGTAGCTGAAGAGAGTAACAGGGGTTTAAGATGGTATACATAATGAATACATTTTTAATATTCGGTGATGGTAACTATAAGCATTATGTTTCATTATATAAAAAGAAACACATCAGATATTGTAGTTGAACCAAGTTTTATTAACCTGATTACAGGTAAAATAGCAACATCTTATCTGTTAACTGATAACATTTGTAGTTTATGGTTGTTATTCTTATGTAGTGTTTATTTTAAGAAGAAATGGTAGCTTATTAGTTATGATTTTTGACTGCTGGTCAATTCATGGGAGAGGGGTCTATTTGTGTGGCCCTCCCTACGGGGGAACGGGTGGCCTAGTGGTTAAGGTGTTGGACTGATACCAGAAAGACCGGGGTTCGATTGTGGGTTCCTGAGCAAGGCCCTTAACCCCCAATTGCTCAGTTGTAAGTGGCTCGGAATAAGAGCGTCTGCCAAATGCTGTAAATGTAAATGTGCACTGGGATAGGCTCCAGCCTACCCCTGTGACCAGGAGTTAGGAAATAATCTAGTACAGATGATGAATAAACAAAAGAATGAACTTTCACCATTTTGCATTTTGATTAGTTTGAAAAAAAAAACCTTCAATAGGGAAAAAAATATTAGACAATTATAAATGTAGCCCCACTCTGGTACTTCAAGAAGCTTAAAATAGAGAAGCTTTTTATTCAAGGAAAATATATGTTTTTAACTGGACACAGCATGAATAGAGCTAAGCATTTTAACTGTAAACAAATAACCAAAATGTACAAAAAGTACAGACATGAATGATTATAGCAAGGGAAGAAAACAGAACTCCCTCCACAGGAACCTCAGCTGCATTAATACTGGAGCACAGCATGCACCCTTAAGCTTAGGTGGAGGAAAAAGAGTTAGGAAAAAGCTCACACCGATGATTACTATCCTTTCTCCTAAGCCTGTGTATTATGGCTAATTCAGCACTTATTATGGGTTGCTAAATCTGTTACTTTAAATAATGATCAGCCTCACCTATCCATTAGAAAGGTAGTAAGAAAAAGGGAAGAAGAAATAGCTTTAAAAAAATTTTCTGTGATTTAATAATCAAAATGGACCCAAAGTGGTCAGGTTTCAATTAAAGTAGATTGTTTACAAAACAGCCTGTGTACAGAAAAGCTAAAAAATCGCCAAAATAAGAACAATAACCTTTTTTCTCTCCTCTTGTTTTCTCGTTACAGCTATGTCTCGGATGCTGTTACGGGAGTCATCATTGTTTCCATCCTATTTTTTTTTCCATCCAAGTGTCCATCACTGAATTGGTGGCTGAAGCCTACAGGTTAGAGTTTCCTCACTCTTGCTTAAATGTTATGTTAGAACCAGAAATATTTGGATAATCATAATCTGTTACGTTGGTCAGAGTATTTAGTGGTGGAAAATATAACTATCAAATGGGAGGTTTGTCCAATCTGTAATGTATTGGATTATTTATTACATTTTATATTACATTTACTTTTATAGCATTTAGCAGACACTCTTGTTTAAAGTGGACTGAGTTACATCATTGAACAGCTCAATAGTGGCACAATAGATCACAAAAAAGTAAAACAACCACAAAAACTAAAAAATAAATAAATTAAAAAACACTATTTTTATTAAATTTATATGTCAAGTGCTAGCTATGTAAAAAAGAGGTGGGTCATCAAACGTCTCCTTAAGTTAGCCAGTGACTGCTGTATACCAGGGTCCAGAGTCATAATTTTTTCCGCTAAGTCTACTACAATATTTATTTACTAATAGATAACATATTATTTGCGCTACTGTATACTAGTCTTTGTTAGTTGTCTGAGCTATATTATGGCTTAGGTAATAAGCATTTTTTCCTTTAAGATTGGTTCAGTTTAAATGTACCCATAAAAATTTTATCTTCCATTTTTGAATAAATGAAAGTTTTAATTTTATGTTTTATAGAATAGAATGTAAAGACAAACTGTAACAGGATATAATTAACATTGGTTATTTTCATTTAAAAACTTTCCCATTTATCATTGCTTATGTAAGCAATCTTTGAATAAATAATGAGTTTGGTCCATTTTACAGACTTGTTCTTGGATAAGTGACATACTTAATGTAACATATTTCACAACAAACTCACAATCTAGGTAAAACTTCTCTACAGACGGCTGGGTTTGAGAGCCTCAGTAAATAATATGTGGAATGTTAATGAGTTAGCTTATCATGTCTTGCCAGGGGCTCATACTCTAATGCCACTGTTCTTAACAGATTACAATAATCTAACATAGATGGCCTACTTTGTTTTACATCGTGTAGTTTGGAAATTCATGTTTGTCATTCTCGGGTAATCTTTCAACCACTATGCTAAGTTAGAAGTGAATCTTTAAATATTAAAATTTTTGTGGCAGTTTGACAACCAAACATGTGACTGGTATTGCTAATACCAGTTAAAAAAAAGAAAAAAATAGCTGAATTTCAATCAGCTGAATTTTTTATCAGTTTTTCCCAACCATGTTTTTGTTTTCAGCCCCAAACACACCATATGTGCCTCTGTTGTCTTGGAACAGAGTTCAAGAATCTGTCCCATGGAACATTATCCTTCTGCTGGGGGGAGGCTTTGCAATGGCTAAAGGCTGTGAGGTACACAATTGTAACCATTTAACTATGGTTCCTCAAGGCGACAAGAAGCTGTGTGGAAATACATTGTGAATGTTCTTTTATGACCACGTGAAATCTGTCCAACGGAAAAGCATTAAGTCACAGGCGAGTAATGTTAAAGACCAGGAAGTAATGCTATATAAATATGTTTTAACTACACAGTGTAGCCAGGAATGCTGGAAGAATGGCAGGAGACACGCCATCTCAAATAGCTTGGGGAACTGAGGTTTTATATGTAATATCACTGCCCAGCCATGTGAAACCACAACAGGATTTAACAACCATGGATTCTGGGCTTGTCACCAGTTGTATGCTTGGAGAACCAGCCTGCTGTACAAATGCCTACTAGAGACACCATCAAAGCCAAGGCATTAAAGGCCACCATAAGAGTGTGTCTGAGGCTTCATCTGATATGAATATCTAGCTCAACCAACCATCTGCTTATCTTCTGTTTAGTGGCTTCTAGCTTTTCATGGGTGTGCCGAAACAATTGAATCTGCTCACACTAGGGTGCGGAGGTTTTAGCCTTTCATGGTCTGACTACTGGTAGGGAGGCCATTCTTGGGCAAAGTCCAGGCTTTAGCATCAGGTTCTTATTAGACACTTTCTTCACAAATTTGCACAGGGGTCACACAACCCAAAAACATATTTGGGTCATGTAATGAGAAAAACCCTGACCACTAGAATGTCCTTAGAATTTTGTTTCAAATATGAAACCTAAAGCAACCCTAAATGTGTGGAAAAACCTAAGACACTGCTTACATCGTAATAAACCATAAATGATTTATACCTAAATAATAAAACACAAGTCAGGTAATTAAAATGCAGTTTGGTTTCAGTAAACTAACACAAGTCCGCTTTAAATGTTTTTAAATGTTCTCTATCAGGAGTCTGGTCTGGCATTATGGATTGGAGGACATTTGCAGCCATTAGCTAATGTTCCACCTGCAGTAGCTGTCATTGTCATCACAGCCTTTATTGCTTGCCTCACTGAGTTTGTCAGTAACACCGCCACTATCATTATCTTTCTTCCAATCATTGCTGAACTGGTAAGTAATTGTATTACAGCCCAAGTCCTACAGCATTTAGCGCTGTAATTTTCTGTATTGTATGTTACTACTGTTGCCTTACAGAAAGGAGGCCCAGGTTTGGTTTTCGGGCAGGGGCTTTTCTGCAGAGTCTGCATGTTCTTTCCAGTTCCCCCCAAACAAATTTAAATATTAGTCAAAGATAAGATGAGTAAACACAAAACAGTTTCTAAATGAAGGTTTTTATTATTAAGAGAAAACTAAATCAAAACACAAACAACAAGGGCCCTTGTTCACCTAATATGGTGTGAAAAAGTGTTGGCCCCTTCCCGATTATCAATATTTTTGCATGTTTGTCACACTTTAATGTTTTGATTTGGTGTTAAAAAAATAAATTAACTGACTTGTTGAAACTGAAACTGAAAGTGGCTGGTGGGGATTTTAAAAGCACAATTCCAACAATAATCCAACTTTTTAAACCTTGTTTTCATAGCCATAACTTGTACTAATGTAATGAAGATGGCTGAGTAGAATCCATTATGCAGAGTAGAACTTTATGGCCAAATGAAACATAAATGAGATTATAAACAGGAATGCTTAAAGAAGCAGGAAAGGCAAATAATACTTAATGCAATATGTTAAGCTTAAGTACACCATACCTGAACTATGACCCAGGAACAGAACAAACAGATCAGTATTCAGGTGAGGGTGCCCTATGGTGGTTGGAGAAAGGTAGCGTCACATGACCCCCTCTCTAGGAACTCCTTTGGGCGTTCGACAAGGTTCAATTCTCAGGGTGCACAGCATCAAAGTCCATGACAAGCGAGGGATCCAGAATGTCCCGTGCTTTAACCCAAGATCTCTCCTCCGGGCCGTATCCCTCCCAATCCACAAGATACTCCATGCCAGAAATCCGGCCCCGGGAATTTAGGATTTAATGCACTAGTAAGCTGGGGATCCCTCAATTTTGATTGAGGGGTCCAGGGACGTCAGTCTATGGCTCAGCGTTCCAGGGGGTGTGGTAGGGTTGGAAAGAGGTAGAGATGGTAAGAGGGTGAATCCAAATCCTCATAGCTACGCTGCATCCATTTCTGCACAGAAGGAAGTGATGAGGGTCCTCTAAAGGAAACATGGGGGTTAGTAACAGAGTACATTGGAAGGGGGTCAGGCTGGTTGCTGCTTTGACTAGGAAGTTTTGTGCGTATTCAGGCAATGGCCGTTTACATAGCTGAGGGGGATAAGGTGACAACCTTTCAAAAAGGGATCTATAATAGTTAGAATGGTCGTGAATCTGTAAGAGTTTGGAAGATCCAACTTGGTGAAAACTTTGAACAGCTTCTTTAAGATTCTTCTTGAGCAGTAGCTCTGAGCCTGGGGGCTGGTTGACAGAGAGTGAAATGTACTGGGAAAGGGACATACCCTCGTCGCCACATTTTAACTCAACTTGAAGTTGAACACTCAGGACTGCTAGGTAGAACACTTTTAGTGCGATGTCGTTCCATCTACTCTTTGCCGCTAGCATCCGAAGGCGGATGGCATATTCAGAGGCGGTCATTCCTTACTGGCAAAGCTGAAGCAAACGCATAGAAACATCCATGGTTTTAGAAAACTTCGCTTAGCTGTGACAGTGTTCAACTTCAAGTTGAGTTAAAATGTGGCGACGAGGGTATGTCCCTTTCCCAGTACATTTCACTCTCTGTCAACCAGCCCCCAGGCTCAGAGCTACTGCTCAAGAAGAATCTTAAAGAAGCTGTTCAAAGTTTTCACCAAGTTGGATCTTCCAAACTCTTACAGATTCACGACCATTCTAACTATTATAGATCCCTTTTTGAAACTTCGCTTAGCTGTGACAGGTTCTAATCTGATGAACTTTGAATGTGAGTGTCGTTTTCCCAAACTGCGGTGGCCCAATCCAATGCTGGACCCATTAACAGCAAAAATATAAACGCGCACCTTCTTGCACTGCAAGCAGGGGAGCCATTACATTTCTCTGGTAGGGAGAGGGGAACTAAAGTTAAAAGCTGCTACTCACAGCAGCTGCTGGCCCAAGGTTGGTATTTTGCAGCCCCGTGAGCTGAAAAGCAAAGAAAGCTTAAAAAGACCAAAATGTCAATTAAACTATTAGCCTGGTGTGGTTTGGTAAATATTTTTGCTACCACAGGTACAAAATGACTTATCCCACTGTCATAGGCCAGCCATGTGTATGTGAACCCTCTGTACTTCATGATACCTGCAACTGTAGGATGCTCTTATGCCTTCATGCTTCCTGTTTCTACTCCACCCAATTCCATTGCATTTGCCTCTGGACACCTTATGGTCAAAGACATGGTAAGCAATACACCAAAGACTTATTGAAATACACTATATATACTATATAGTGTATTTAATAATAAATATGCAGAGGTTTAGACTATCACAATAAAGCTTTTTTAAATCTTTTTACCTGTTTTTTGTTCCAGGTGAAAACAGGGTTTATTATGAACATCCTGGGGATTATGTGTGTATCACTGGCAATGAACACATGGGGACGGCACATGTTCAACCTAGACACTTATCCAGATTGGGCCAAACATTTAAACTTTACAGAACTGACAGTACCAGCAGTCAACACTACTGTATAAACACACATAAACACCTTTTAATACTTGTACAACTTGTAGCTAACAAAATGGGATCTATCGTATACCATCTACTATATATTAAACAGAATATTTGAAAATCGCAATGGTAAGACAAGATGTTGTATAATGTCAAAAGTACCTTTTAACCAATAGTATTATAATTATTGCCAAAAATATTAAAATATGGCATAACTGGAAATTTTGATATTAATAAATCAAATATTACAGGCCCTCTGTAAGCTTCTTAAAAGGTTCCTGAAATGTTACAAAATTGTTTATTGAAACAATATTCCTTTTCAAAAATGCTGTGGGAACAACATACACACCTGATAATATTGTTTTAAACCATGACAGACACTTCAGTGATCTTTCCCTGATGTAGGTCTCTACTGTAGTTCAAATATGATCCCTATTATTCAGATTATATGAAATTTGTATTAATAAATGCTGTTGTATTGAATCATACTTTAAATATATGTCACAATAAAAATGATAAATTAATGATGTAGGCAAGTTATTAAGTGAATACAGCATAATTAAAAATATATCTTGATTTATAATATTGCTAAATTTCAAATATCCACCTTCATTTTTCATCCATAATTGCAATAATCACTTGCAGATTATATATTACTTATCTCGCTGTCATATATTTGTTATATATCATATCTATATATTGAATACATTCCTATATACAGTCCTATTCTCTATTCTTCTATTTTCTTTTTTTATTAACTTTCTATTCTCTGTAACACTATTAGATTGAAGGACCTTAAATCTTTAAAAATGGTGCCCTCTAGTGTGTTTATGCAAAATCAACAAAAGCAGAGCATTATTGTTTTTAAAAATGTTGGGTTTTATTTTTCAATTATTCAATGTTTCTCTTAATTTTTTTGGTTCTTTTTTTATAAACATGCTGATTTTACAGTGATGTAGCCTATGGATATTTTAAGTAATATAGGAGTGGGGTCATTAGTTTGTGTGGATATAAGTATAAGCAATGTAACTCCAAATCCACTCTTTGTTGTGTCTCTGACTAATTTACATTTACAGCATTTGGCAGTCGCCCTTATCCAGAGCGACTTACAACTGAGCAATTGGGGGTTAAGGGCCTTGCTCAGGAACCCACAGTGGGAAATCGAACCCCGGTCTTTCTGTATCAGTCCAACACCTTAACCACTAGGCCACACCTTTCGTTACACACTGACTCTTTAAACTCTATGCGATAAGCAATAATACTTTTTGTAGACTTGTATACCCCTATATATCAATGGCATCTAGTTGATTTTTAGGATGTGATATTGTACACTGTATGTAAAAAACCTGTACAGAGCTGTATATAGTGTAGTGGAATTCTGGTTAACTTGTGTATTATTGGCACTATCAAAATGTATCTGTTCTGTTACTGTTAACCAGCAAAGCAAAATATATAAAGGATCAGCATTTTTATACAGTATACAGTAAATATAACACATTAAATTATATACATGTCTTCAAAATAATGCAATGAATGAAAAAAAATGTCATATGATATATTATAAGCCAAAAACATGCCTTTTTTATTCATTGTCTTAATAAATACTACCTACTTCCTCTACTTACTACCCGCTTCCTCTGACATATTGCTCATATTGACCCTGTTATAAATTTTGAAAAATATTTACACATTTGCACATTTTGAAATGTGCAAATTAGTTTAACAGAAAGACTAATCTATACTTTGAAGTCAATAAAAGGTAAACCTATGTTTGCTTGCCTTTTTATATTCCACAGAGGACACACAATTCTGTGTTTTGGTGATATGGCATGAAGCCATGGAGCCTTTTGTCTTTCATTTATTCATCTTCTGTACCCGCTTTTTTCTGGGGTTTTTTACACCCTGGACAGATCGCCAGCCTATCAGAGGGCCACACACACTCACATTCACTCCTATGGGCAATTTAGAGTCACCAATCAACCTAATGTTTTTGCACTGTGGAAGAAAACCGGAGTACCCTGAGGAAACTGCTGCGGGGAGAACATGCAAACTTCGCACAGAAAGAACCCGTGCCCAGGATTCGAAGCCATGACCTTCTTGTTGGGGGCGCTCATGCAAGCCACTGCGCCACCACGCCGCCCCACATTTTGTCTTAAGAAAAATATATATTTTAACTATCTATTTGTTATAGGTTTTTTTTACATGTAATTATAATCATTATAATATACTATTACATTATAATCATTATAATATTAAATAAATATAATAATAAGAACTATTATATTATTTAAGAACTTTTATTTTAATAAATTTTATGTTTATACATATATCATTAAAATATACATATATTAATATAGGGGCGGCGCTGTGGCGCAGTGGTTAGCACTGTTGCCTCACAACAAGAAGGTCCTGGGTTCAAATCCCGGGCTCGGGGTCTTTCTG
>JAOTQW010098844.1:0-10313 GCA_026260075.1 Sisor rabdophorus | reverse complement strand
AAGAGAGAGAGAATCTAGTATGCTCAAGTGATACAATGACTGAATGTGTTGAGTGCTGTTTAAGAGATAAGTGTAAGAGAGAGTAACAATGATGTGCAGGTGGAAGTGATTTGAATTCTGTGTTAACTGGGTGGTGAAAGAGCTAGGTGTTGCCATGAAGGGCAACACCCAGGAGGAAACTAGGAGGAGACAAAAGAATATGAGATTTACTCAAGTTGACTGGATATACAGAAATACGAGAGACTGAAAGAATAAGGTTGTTTATGTGTTCTAAGAATAATAGTGAGTATTGTAAGTATGGTAGTGAGTGACTTATTAATTGTGGCTATTTTGACAGACGGCTGCTGCTAACGATTGGAAATGGTGAATAGCGAAGTGAAGAGTGGGCATCCTTGTGTAATGTAAATGCTATGTGATGTTAATCCATTGGTGTTGACATTAAAATTTTATGCATCTAAAATTTTAAAGCAGCTAATAAATGACTTCCAAAAACCAAACCAATCTAATGTGGAAAGCAGAAACATCCGGTTAACCCTTTCAAAACCCTTGCTTTTTGAATTTAATAAAACTAAAAAAGATTGAAGTATTGGTGTATGCTAGTCTATAGAAATAGATAATAGAAATATAGAATACAATTTTATAAAGTTTAAGAGGCGGGCGGTAGCGCAGTGGTTAGCACGGTCATGCCTATGTGCGCTAGGATAGGCTCCAGCAGACACCTGTGACCCCGGAATGTTCGGGAATAAGCAGGTATATATAGAAGATGAATAAATGAAATTATGGCTGTGTTTATATTAATATTTTTTTTATTAAATTTTTTTTTGGTTGTGACTCATTTAACATTCTGATAAACAGTTTGGACGAAAATGTTTGTAGAGCTCAGCAGGAAACCCATCTGGAGCCAATTCTTTGTTATTCTGCTTAAGTGATGTATAAAATGTCTGCTGTTTAAAAGATGATTATAGGGTGCTTTGTTGTTTATTTCAATGTGGCAAATTATATTGTTGAAAAAAGTTTATCATTTTGTTTTTTTCTGATGAGTTTAAAAAAGACATTATAAAAGATATAATAAATTTAATAAAAAGTGATTTGGCAGTTTCCCTGCTAATCATTTAATAAATTCTATTGTTGCTCTTTTCTTGTTTCATTTGATTTAATTCGTTAAATATTTACCAGATTTGTTATTCAAGTGTTATTCATCATCATTGGGTGCTGTAATTACCAGTTATTGTCCAGACCAACATAAGTGGTTTCGGTGCTCAGTTGTTAATTTGAAGAGAAAGAAGACCTGAATTCAAGAATCATCATTGCCAGGCTAAGTTGCTGATCTGAAGACCAGGAAGACCTGGGTTCAAGCACCACCACTTTTTGGTCCTTAAGTAAGACCCTTAACCCTTCCTACAATACAGGACCCTAAACAGGCTTGACAAAAATCACAAATAGAGGTACGCACAAAATGAACAAAGCCGAAAGCTTACAAGTTTTATCTCGATTATGTATGGTAACCCTCCTTCCCTGATAAAGGGAACAGAGATGTTGTGCAGTGTGATGACACTAGGGCTCTCAAACAGAAAGAAAACATCTTAGTTATGTATGGTAACCCTCATTCCATGATAGAAAAATTAGGGTGGAGTGACGACACTAGGGGTCACATTTAGTAGCCCCAGTTTGTCACTCGACACAACTGTGAAGTGAATTACCTTAAGGAAACGATATGTTCTTCTATCAATTCTAAGATGTGCCATAATTCTTGGAATTCTTCATCTATGCTTTTTATTGGTGCAATCGTTGCTTCAAGTGTGGAAAGTATATTTTTGAATAGAAAGTAGAATGTTACCTGTGCATGACACTTTGGGCGATGTTGATGCTGTTGTATTTGGAGGATAAATTGGGATGGGGTCTCTTGTTTATAGTGTTGTGACGATAAGTTCCTCTTGTTTATGGTGTGTAGATAAGTTCCTCAAGGTAACCCAGGTTGCTAAAAAACTTTAAAAACAGGGGTAAAAGAAGATGGAAGAAAAGGAGATAAAAGAAGAGGGCAAAAATTGTCATGTTGTTTACAGTGTAGAAATCTACCAGCGGGAGCTGCAATTTTTAATTATTGTTAGGTTCTCACGGTAAGCAGCTATTGCTCACAGACAGCCCTCGACCGGTTACATTTATAAAAAATGAACCAAATGTAATTCTATTGTGGCTAACCACAACGAAGCCACTCCTTCGTTTCCCAGGTGATGTGTTTAGGATCATTGTTAGGCTAAACGTCTGGCCCTGCAGGATTTATGGTCCCTGGCCACGTGGTGTTTTACTGATGATAGCCTTTGTTACTTTGGTTCCAGCTCTCTGCAGGTCATTCACTGGGACGCCTGTGTGGTTCTGCGATTTTTGCTCACTATTCTTGTGATCATTTTGACCCCACGGAGTAAGATCTTGTGAGAAGCTCCAGATCCAGGAAGATCAACAGTTGATTTCTTTACACCAAGCTGCTTACCTATCGCAGATTCAGTCTTCCCAACTTTATGCAGGTCGTTATAAATTTTGTTTCTGGTGTCCTTTGACAGCTCTCTGGTCTTGGCTATAGTGGAGTTTGGAGTGTGCCTGTTTGTGGTTTTGGACAGGTGTCTTTTATACTGATAACGAGTTCAAACTGGTGGCAATACAGGTCATATGTGAAGGACAAGTACAAGTACAAGTAAGGACAAGAAGAAGTACAAATGTGCTTGTTTGTAGATGAGCAAATGTTTATTTTCCATCATAATCTTGAAAGAAATTACTTTGAAATGTAATTTTCTGGATTTTCCTCTTTTTGTCGCTCATAGTTGAGATATACCTATGATGAAAAAGACAGGCCTCTCTCATCTTTTCAAGTGGTTAGGCACGGTCACAACAAGAAGGTCCTGGGTTCGAATCCAGCTTAGGGTCTTTCTGTGTGGAGTTTGCGTTTTCCCATCGCTTGCATGGGTTTACTCCGGGTACTCCGGTTTCCTCCCACAGTCCAAAAACATGAACATTAGGTTAATTTGTGACTATAAATTGCCCATAGGAGTGAATGGTTGAAGTGTGTGTAGTTGTGTGCGTGTGGCCCTGCGATGACCTGTCCAGGGTGTCTGCCTTTTGCCCTAAGTGCGCTGGCATAGGCTCCAGCAGAGCACCGTGAACCCTGAGTTCGGGAATAAGCAGTATAGAGATGTATAAATGAATGAATTAATAAATTAATGAATGAATGAACTTGCACAATTGGTGGCTGAATGATTTAATTTCCATCAAAGGTGTTCCATCAAAAATTCATTACCTTTTTTTATATTGCAGGGCCTTTTAAAGTGTTTGCTATAAATAGTTAAATAAAATACTTATAGTGGGCAGCGCGGTGGCACAGTGGTTAACAGTTTTCCTTACAGCAAGAAGGTTCCATGTTCGATTCTTTTTGTGCTGAGTTTGCATGTTCTCCCCACGCTTGTGTGGGTTTATAACAGGTACTTGTGTTTCCTTCCACAGTCCATGTACATTAGGTTGATTGGTGATACAAATTGCCCAAAGGATTGAATGTGAATGTGTGTAGTTTATCCACACCAATTTTCATTGAGATGAATACATGCATATACTTTATATTAAGCCTTAATTATGTGTCCTGATTTACTGTTACCAACCACTTTGCTGATATTGATATTGCCTGTTGCAAAACCTATAACTTTTATCAATATTCCTATTCCCATACTTCTTACCAATAATACAAGGGGCAGTCAATGACCAGCAAATGTAAAGTCAATTCACACAGAAATTTTCTAAAGAACAAAGAAGCTGGAGTGGCTCATGTGCATATCTTTCCATACTTACATAACACCACTGCAGATTTGTTGTACAGTTGTTGTACATTAGGTAATACTGTAGCAATCCCCATAGCGTCAGTCAATCTCAAATTACCTAAAAGGGTAAACTCCATAACCCTGATTCATCAAAACAGACTGTAGATTATTGGAAATAATTAATATATTAAATTATACGATTCTTGAAATTAAAGCCCACTTATTGGAAGGCAAAACATTTAATTTAATTAATTTAATTTAATCAGCAAAAAAATGGTGTGTAAAGTGGGTAAGCATTCGGAGTACCCAAAGGTAACCCAAGAAAATGCAAGAAGAACATGAAAACTCCACACAAAAGTACCCCTTGCCTGGGAATTGAACCCGGGACCTTCTTGCCATGAGGTGACCATGCTAAGCCTCTCTAGATGAGCATTCAACTGTAATTTAATAAGTATCCAATTCTAGATGTTAAGATTTTAGGCAAATTTTGTGACACTGGACGAATATTATGCTGGACAGCACTTCCCCTACAGGAAGTGGCAACACTATAGGAACACCTCCAGCTATAGTAAACCATGCGGTAGCATGTGGTTTGCATTTAGTCAATAATTTATGCCAAAAACGCAAAACAAAGACAGTGGCAGAGCATGGAGAGGCTTCTGTTCCATTCCAGACTCATCAATGGGAGCAGCCAGCTGCATACTCCACTTTCGATAATGTGATTCCACTCATGCTTTAAGACTGCGGTCACGCAGGAAGTATTTCCATAGAATTGCAAAGCAGCATCTAATTCCCTTGAAGATTTTTTTAAGTTCAGCCACAAAATCTCAAAAATAAGCTATTACTGGGCCAACACATTTATGTTTTTGATTTCAATCAATTATGAAGTATTTCATAAGATTTCAATCAATTATGAATTGCATATTATTGCATATAGTATTGCACTTTTTGTACAGGTATTTTTTTTATCTTACATTGAACCTTTTTTTCTCACAATCAATACACAATATGATAGATTCTTTTTTATAAATTTATAAAATACAACACCAAAATATGGCCAAGAAATTATACATGTGGCTTAGAGCATGCTTTTCTATTTCTTCTCTATGATGCAATAGCTGCATATAAATTTTCAGAATATTGCTATGCTGATGACAGAGCCTCGTGTTTAAACTCATATAATAGCCCATATGTCTGCCATGTTCTCACCTGAAATCGGATCCCACCAGGCTCTCTGATCATAACATCTGACAACACCATATATATAATCTTCTAATCATGTAGCTGAGTATAGGTCTGTCATGATGATTTCTCTTCACATCATTAGAAGGCCAGGCACACTTAGACTCTGAAAGACTACTGCTGACAGATCTGCTTCTGATATCACACTCAATTGATCCAAATGCATTCCATCTTGTTAGTTTGAAGTTCTGCATTATATTATTGTGTATCTTACACCATCCTATGCCCAAGTATAGTACATGCAAACAAAATCTTCTATTGTCTGGGTCCAAAACCGGTGGCATGGGATGATTTTTATGGGATTCCCATAAAAATGGGGGTCAATTTGTCTTTTGTTGATTTTGCCATTGCTTAGATTATCACCTCCATCAACTCATCATACACTGTGGAGCATGGTGACATACACACCCCTATACACATATTTCATCAATGTCCTCAAGGAAAGATAGGTGCAATGTTCGAGCCTTTCTCAGGAAAGAAGAAGAAACCATAGGGCAATCTAAGAGTCCACAAGGCTGTCTATTGAGGAATGAGATAAGGCAGGGTAACTCTGCTAGATCTGCCTAGGAACGCCAAAACAGTACTCTGTGGTGTGCTTAAGCAGCAGTGGGACCTCAGCCTTAGGGGATTGGTGCTTGGCTAGGCAGCATTGGGCCCCATTGAGAGTTAACTGTGCATGCTCCAATCACAGAAAAACAACACAGCAATATTAAATTATAAGCACATATATATATTTTTTTATTTTTTTAAATTATTTAGCACATACGCTAAAGATAATGAAGCTTATTGCAGTGCTTTCTGGTTTCTAAAGTCAACTGCAAGTGACAGATTGCAGAAGTGCTTCAGACCAAATGTTATAAATATAATTTCCACTGTGTTTTAACTGCTCTTGAGTTTTCTAAAGGGGAATGGTCATTTTCTTTTGGTCTGGATGTATCCATCCAGCAGTCTCTCGCGCTTGTGTGGGTTTCTTCCGGGTATTAAGGTTTTCTGGCAAAAACAGCTACATTAGGTTGATTGGTGACTCTAATTTGCCCATAGGAGTAAATGTGTGGGTGAGGTTGGTTGTCCATATAAGATGAATGAATGAATGAATGTATCTATCAGTCCAGTAAATCTGTAAACCTTAAACTCACACAATAATAAGAAGGAATAGAAGATGATTAACTGAATTAATGAATATAGAAGATGAATGAATGAATGAATGAATGAATGAATAATTTACCTTAATGTTCCCTCTTTTCAGCTGAAAGATGTAATTGAAGAAAATGCACACGTTCAGCCAAGCTTCAATGATTTATGTGTAATAAACCTCAGCACAAAATTCATTTATTCATTCATCTTTTATACCCGCTTATTCCCTAACTCTGGGTCACGGGGGTCTACTGGAGCCTACCATAAGACCCCACACAGAAAGACCCTTTGCCCTGGAATCGAAACCAGGACCTTCTTGCTGTGAGGCAACCATGCTAAACTCTGCACAGCCCATCATATAAAATAAATGTATATGGGTTAATGGTGGTTATTGTCGTGGATTATTGATTGGGGTATTGACACCAAGATGCTGCTTTTGGGCCTCTCCACGTCTGATTCTCCCATCATTTAGTTGCAACCCTAATCATACATAACTGCACTAGCTAATTAAGGTCTTGCTTGGTATATTTAAAACTGTGTTGAAAAAACTTGGAGCTAAACTCTACAGGACAGAGTCTGGTGACCCTTGATTTACCTTGTCAGAATAGGTATAATTTAAGTCATTCTAAAAGACTTTTGTTTGAGGACTTGCTTCTGCTTGATTATCTTTTTTATTAAATACTGACTGGAAGTCAGCACAGGAGGCTTGTAGATTGCAGAGTGACATATAGCACGTCACTATTGTGCTTTGGGATGCATGACTTCGATTCCAGTTTCATGAAGGTTTCCAGATCCTACCCCATTTCTCTCCCATCTTGCTTGCTGTCAGTCTAATGTCTTATAAATAAAGGCAAAATCCAAACATTAATAATTTGGGTTTTTGCACCAGAGATTTCTAATACTTTGCACTATGTTCACGGTCAAGGACAGAAAGATGGTTTTGAGTCAAATTAATCTATAATGTTTTTTTCAAAAAAATTAAAATTAAAATGTTGTAGATTTTATCATGTGCGCCTTTGTGCCAACCCCTGCCAGTGTCTTTTCAAAGAAGTCTTTTTCTCAGACTTTTTGGAAATATGATGCCTTAAACATGAATCATTGGGGGTAGAACCAGAATACTGCCACATTACCAAGTAACAAAGACATCTGCTAGATATGTTTCAAATATTTTTGCTGTTTCATTTGCTTTAACAATAACTATTACTTGGTTGGGTAATCTTTATATACATTGTGTTGATTTAAATGATATGATTAATATAGGTATAATAGGTTCCAAAAACTGTTTTCATTTGGCTTAGAGACTTTGAGCACAGGGGCATGGTTATAGTGTTTTGGCCATGGGTTTCAGTGAAGGATAATTGTAATTTACCCACATATAAAGATATTCTAGAAAGCTATGTGCCTCCAAATGGATGGCACTGATTAAATATAAACCAACAATGTATCCAATCTAGAGATTTTTGTCTATATTGTGTAGTATGTTAAAGCCTCTGTGCTGGAAAACATTGATGGGTTAATTTTATTTGTTCGTAGTTGAACGTTTATCTTGATACATTGTGCATCGTTAGATGCTTAACATCTACTCACCTTGGTTGTATAAAGTGTTTATTTAAGCTACACTAACTTTCCTGTAGATCAAATCCATCTGACCAACAATGTTATGCTAAATAGTTTTTTATTTATATGAAATACAAATTAATATATATATATATATATATATAATTAGAAAATTTAAAATATGATGAACCAATATATTTTGTTCATGTATATCTCTATATCATAATAGGTCAGCTCCACTCTTATTATGAGGCATATCCCTAGTAATTAATTAATTCTATTCATTCTACTCACCAGGAAAAGTCTGCCTCTTTTACCTTGCAGCTGTCTTGTATGATTAAGAGGTGTTAATTAACTGCAAATTTATAATTAGCATTCGAATGGTCTTATCCCCCCCCCTCTCTCTCTATGCATAAACAGTGTCAACATTCATTGATGCCATCATACTATCATAATATCCAGCAATCAATGTTCATGTAACTTACCTAGAGTTAATCATGTGCATCAATTTCATTGTCTGTTTTTTTTTATTTAATTTGCCTTAAATGCTTCACAAGAAATACTTTAAACACAAACTAAACACCACTGATTTGTAACAGGCTGCTAATTAAAAAGCTAATTACATTTGCATCTGTTGTGGTATCCATGAACTTGCCTCTAATTTCGCGTGTGAGTATATCCTTAAGTCTTTATTGAGTTTTGCAATAGCAAGAGGTAAAGTAGGTCTCAACCAACCACCTGCTCATCTCGTTACATAGCCACTGAACCTTTTCTGTCCAGGCCAAAACAGAGCAGCTCTGTGGATATATGCACCTATTGTTTGCACTGGGTACACTAAGTTAGGGCGTTTCTGGTCCTGTGCAGAATCCAGGCCCAGTGCAAAATCCAGGCCCAGTGCAAAATCCTTCATAACGGTAGTGTTGATAGAGCCTGGAGATCATCGATTCTCTTAATAAAAGTGATGGCCAACGCAAAACACAGTTTTTACAGTGAGGTCCCTGTCTGACCCTACATAGGTTTTAAGGACAAGCCAAAGGCAGACCTCAGCCCCCTAGTGCCACAAAGGAATCTAGATGATCCCTGCTACTGATTATCCACCACATCTAGGGTGGAGTGAGTTAGACCTGCAGGAAACCTTTCTTGTAGGAACTTGACAGTTAATTGGGTCCTAATGATGCCTCTACATCTGAAGACAAATGGGTTTAATTTTTGAGCATATAGCTACCTTGTGGCAGGAGATTGGAGACTATGATCTAGAAACTGAAACCTTTCAGGACTATGCCTATAACTTCCACAGAAGTTCGAAGCAAGGGGGCAACAGGTCAGTTCCCGCCTGAGACGGAAGGCTCAGCCTGAGCATGATCTCCCAAGGTTGCTTGTTTGCCCACGATTTCTAAAAGACAGCTATCAGCAGAAGTTCTACCCCGTTTTGTTTAACTTCGTCTATAACTTCTGGGAGCAGGCCAATAAAAACCAGAGCAGACAGATCTGTTTTGCTCTGCCAAAGCATTTCTATATGAACTCCACTACTTCAGGATGGGGCCACAATTCCAGAGACCCTGTCTCGAGAGAATGCTGGGACCCTGAGATATAAGCTGCTTTCATGGAGCAAATTTTCCCATGCATCCACTTGTGGTTTATGACCACAGATTTTTAAGGTGACCACTTACTAGTTGTAAACGAAACATTAGATAAACAAAAGGTCAAATTCTCGCCTTGGTTAACATTAACTCTAAACTAAAGTGTCTTGACAAGGTAACATTTACGGTTGTTTAGTGGATTTCAGTTGTTTTAGAGTGCTGTGTAGTGTCACACTATATTATCAATAGCAGATCTCCTGATAGTCAAACTGCAGTGAATTCATTCGTAATAATGTGCATGAATTCTAAATGCAAAGGGATTAAACATTTTAAATCCCAGAAAAGAAAGTTAAGTCTGATGTCTTTCAGGCACTATAGACTCTTAATACACTGTGAGATTGAGGATTAACTCGATTTTCATAACAGTTTCCATCATGGTCTGTGTTGTTGAATTAAAACAAACAAAAGGTACAAATAACACACCAACAATTGGATCTTTAAAACCCGAAAACATTTTCCATTTCATGCAGATCTATGATCCATAAGGAAGCAGGATGATCTGCTGTGTCTGCTACCTGCCCTCTTTTTTAAATACTTCTACAAATTCTCAGAAAGCTAGTATTTTAGCTCGATAGTAAATAAAAAATATTATCAGACAGACCTTTTTATAAGCTGCACCATTATTAACTGATTTACTGTGCTTCATTTACTGTATTGCTTACCCAAATGTTAACACTGCTAATTAAAAGCTACTTGAGAAGCCTAATGAGATAATGTCAAATGGTCTCATTTACACAGAATTAAATTCTAGCAATGTCATGGACACCCAGCTTAATTAAACGGACGAACATGCTCATGGGTTTTTGTTGTAATGTTTTGAACCGGTTAAAGTATAAAACAAGAAGTTTCTTAACACAATAGAAACTCAATTAATAGCGCCTATGTGGGAAATAGATAGATAGATAGATAGATAGATAGATAGATAGATAGATAGATAGAT
>JAOTQW010098796.1:0-10316 GCA_026260075.1 Sisor rabdophorus | reverse complement strand
GGGATTCGAACCCAGGACCTTCTTGTTGTGAGGCGACCATGCTAACCACTGCGCCGCCCTGTTGGTCTACCGATTTTTTTTATTTGTATTTATATAGCCATACACATAAAAAAAGAATTAAATAAACTCTGGGCGGCGTAGTGGTTAAACACGATTTACTGGGTTTACTGTGGGCACTCCGGTTTCCTTCCACGATCCAAAAACGTGTACATTGGGTTGACTGGTGATTCTAAATCGATTACAGGAGTGTGTTTGTGAGTGTGTATGGTTAAATGGAGTGGCCCTCTGATGGACTAGTGACCTGTCCAGGGTGTACCCCTGCCTCTATGTGCGCTCGAATAGGCTCTAGAAGATCCCGGTGACCTCACATTAGGGAATAAACAGGTATAAAAGATGAACTTATGAATGAATGAAAAATCTCAACACCTCAAATCGATTCGGTCTCTTCCTCCAAGCCCTGCAGGTGGCGATAGTGAGTGCAGTAACTTGCTTACCGACCAAAGAAAGAAGAAGAAACCTGAGCATATTTTAAACGATATGCGCGTTGGATGTTTTTATAATGGATTTAGAAACACTGGAAACTGAAACTGAATGCACAACAGGACCTAAACACTTACAGGTAAGTTGAACTGTTAATATAGAAACATATTAATATGATAAAAATAGCTATAAAATAAAAATAGTTATAAAATATACTGACTTTTGACGTCATTGTACTGCTGTAAATAAACTGTTTAGCAGTTCTCGGACAACGGCAGCATAAGAGAACGTGAAGCTGACGTCACGTAGCGTAAAGTTTTAAAGAAGCTTTATTGGTGGACGCCATACTAGGAGGATCGCGCCTTATTTCTTTAATGCGGCGTTATAGATTTTTTAAAGTTGTTATGCACTGGTATGTAATACTCGATCAGTGGGAACCAATCATTAACCGAGTGTTGACGTTCTCTGTTTATTGTTTCTTTTTTGTTTATTAGATTTGTAAGGATGTGACTACCCCTGTGAATGAGGTACATGGAAAATTCCAAAATGTATCTATAAAAAAAGAAGGAACCTGATGATCCAGACCATTTGTGTAAGGCAATGATGAAAAATGTGAAGAGGTTAGAAATAAGTACGTTTTTAACAATTCTTGCCTCCTCTGCAGAAGCATCTTCACCACTGAGTGTGATGCTTATGGCCCTCCTGTATTTGTCTCTGGTACCTCTTTTCCCCTAGGAGGTTCATGGGCCGAGTCATACAAACCCTTTCCTCTGGTCTAGAAGTCAGACAGTCCAGTAGGGAGTCCTTTGGAGTGTTTAATAAAGGAGATATGATTCCGATTGGTGTTCACGTTGGACCCTATCAAGCAGAAGCTATAAACAGTGAATACTCCGTGGCGGTGAGTCAATTTTGCAAAAAAAACACGATAATTTTATATCATTAAGTTTAGGGTATCCAGCTTAAACTGGGGGGGGGGGTGTCAGGGTTTCAGCCAGAGCAGCACTGGGCCATTAGTATGACAGGAGTTGGTAAATTACCATTCTGTCACATAGGATGACTGATAGAATTTATATCATAGCATTCAGGACTTCACACTAGATCAAAGTGTAACATGACCTCGGATTACCGAAAGAAAAACAAATAGTGATGATAACTGAATATTGAAAAAAAAGAAGGCATTAATTGACTCTTCAAGACAGCCAGGCATTTTTGATGAATTTATCCAGGATGAGTTTGATTCTAGTGGTGAAATAATTCACATGTCATAAAAAGCAGGATTAGTTTGCTGGAGACTGAGCTGGTCTACAGTGACTGTATGTTAAGTTTGCAGTTGCAGTAGCATAGAAAGTAGCACAGTGGTAAACGAACCCATGTGAGAAGATGGCATGTCTTTCTGTTTTATCAGATCTGAACTGATTTTTAATGGAAAGAAAACTTTCTATGTCAACTACACTATAGAACCTAACCTTGCCTGACCCACTGTAGTGACCACAATTCAGATAATTGTTTACTGTACAGAAGGGTTTTTTTTTGTTGTCCAGAGTAATTAATTGTACGAGTTCCAGGTTTGCGCTCAATTTATGCACAGAATTGGGTGAATCACAAAAAGGAATGAAAATTACTGATATTTAAGGTCATTATTACTCAAATGGTGACAAATAGTAGTCGCTTTTTCGTTGACAAATAGGGGGGTAAAAGGTTGTAGGGTGGTGGTAGCTTGACTGCCATAGGATACCAATTTACTAATGAATTGATGGAATTTAAACTTTAAAAAATGCATTTTTCTTTTCAGGTATGCAAGACCATGCAGAAAAAAGAATACAAAGATGCCGAAGAAGACAAGCTTAGTAACTGGATGAGGTGAGAAATTAACTGCTGAGTTCAACTGGGTGGTGTATTTTGTCATAGCAACTTTTCAATTATTGTTTTAGTTTTCTTTTAGGTTTCTTTTCAATTTTAGGTATGTTAGTTTTGCTCGTAATACTGATGTGCAGAATTTGGTAGCATTCCAGTGTCACAGAGGAATTCCGCACCGTTGCTGTCGGCCATTGCTGAATTGGCTGAAGAACTTGGCCTTCATAACAAAAATTGCATTGACCATGGTAATGTCCACATTGATTAATAGTTTATGGACAGTTTTTAATGTCCAAGAGATTATTCAACTTGGCAAGTAATTTATGAAGAGCTCTTTATTACTTAAGTTGAATCAGCGAATCTAAACTTTTTTGTTCTCCAGAATTAAAAGGCCCTCAGAAAGTCATCTCTTGCTCCCACTGTCAACTTCTATATACATCAGAAGTTGACCTAGACAGACATGATAAAAGTTGCCACAGCTCAGAGTATGAGGCTTTGTTAAAATCAGAGGAGATTAAACATAAAAATCTGACACCGACGAGGTTACCTGCTAACATTAATCTCAGACAAAGGTGGAAAAATTTCACTGCTCCAACAGCACCAGCGCATTCACACAGGAGAAAAGCCGCATCAGTGCACACAGTGTGGGGAAAAGCTTTATTCATCGGAGTTCACTTCAGCTGCACCAGCGCATTCACACCGGAGAGAAGCCATATTACTGTGCACAGGGTGGGAAAAACTTAACTCATCAAAGTTCTTTTAACCAGCACCAACAGAATTCTCTCCAAAGGCACCAGCACATTTACACAGATGCGAAACCCGGTACTTAAATTGTAAACAGAGTTTACCTTTTCTGTCAAGTACAGAATTCAAGCTTTGTATTCTATAGCGCATACAGCACACAGATGTGTTCTGTAAAGGGAGACTGCATTATTTCTGAACGTGGTCTGTTGGGGAAACTTTTTGAATAGGCCACTTGATCAAACGCCTGGTTTAAACATTGAAAAGAATGTTTTTAAAGGATATATTTTAATAAAGACACTATCTCATTTACATTTTTTATTTGTGCTATGAATATACCGCCTCTATTTCATCCACGCTGCATCGGCTCCCAGTGAGATAGATTTAAAACACATAGATTTTAAAATACAGCTCCTGACTTATAAAGCGTTAAATGGTCTTGCACCGCAGCATCTGAGTGAACTGCTAGTCTCTTGTGCTCCGCCTCGTCTACTAAGATCAAAGGATGCGGGCTGTCTGTTGACAAATCAACAAATCTTCTGCAGGGGTCCGAGATTTTTATATACAAGACGCCAAAGTTATGGAACAGCCTCCAGTTTATGTTTGAAGTCCCAGTATTTAAGCGTAGACAGTATTTAAATGTGATGTAAATGTAAATATTTAACCAGGCATTTCACTTTTAGACTTTCCTTAGATAAAGGAGCAGATATAGAGAATGTTGAGTATTATAGTGATCTAGTATGTTTAGATACTGTCTTTCACACTTTCATTGGTCACTCAGGTGAGACATGATGAGCTGGGTCGTCTCTACATCCCAGTGAAGATGCTATAACTACCATACACACACACACAAACACACACACTGTACAGCTCCTGTCTCTGTCTATCACCCAAGAGAGGATGAGTTCCCTGTTAAGTCGGGTTTCTCTCAAGATTTCTTGCTATTACCCTCTAGGAGTATTTCCTTGCCACCATCGGCTTTGGCTTGCTCTTTGGGGACAAACCTCTTCTAGTATTTCCCTCTGCATATGCAAATGTAAAGCAGCTTTGAGACAATGACTATTGTTAAAAGCACAGTACAAATAAAGCTGAATTAAATTATTCTATGAAAGCAATCAATTTATGAATAGTTTTGTATATGTAATATTTATATCTGTAATATTTATGTATTGCTATTGCTGATTTTAGATGGTAATAATATTTGGGTAAAGGAGGGTCCATTGATAAGTTTAGTACCAGATTAAAGACACTCATCCCTGTGGTAGGCCTTATAGTTAAATTGTCTAAGAGTAACAAAATATATTTTAAACTCTGATAAAATGATGGGATAAAGTATACTTGATTTATTTGGTCATCATTGTAATTATTTATTATAAAGTCAAACATAAATAATCCACTTGCAACAAACCAAATTGTGAACCAAAATTTAGTCTGACCCTGTATACTGTCAACTTAATATCGCATGCATATAAAATATAACATTTAAAGGACTATTTTACTGACTAATGAAAAATCGATTTATTTAAAAACATAAACAATTAAAATATTTGTTTTAAATCTAAAACATGGTTTATAGGACATCATCTTCATTTCATTCAGGATTGTCAACTGCCATCTGTAAAATTTTGCATATGACAGCTAGGGGCAGTTTATTTTTAATATTAATAATAAGTGGACATATTAATAATTATAATAAAATTTTCTTTACAGTTGATAGACAGGTCTTGTCTTTACAAAAGCTGTTGCACTTCCTCTCTGTATGCTGTCTCCTCATGTCTCGTCTCACATACAATGTGAGCTGAAATGTTCTCTTTAATGGCCAAGGGTGCAAAAATGTTTTAGCATTAATTGGGGTGTGACAAAAGTGCAAATTTAACTTAACATTTACTTGTTACTTGAGTGTTGACATTCTCTGTTCATTTTCTTTTAGTTAAAAATTGATTTATTAGATTTGTAAGGATTTGAAGACCCCATGTTGATGTGCAGGCTTTGGAGTTGGTAATAAAGTAGTTATGATTCTGATTGGTGTTCAGTATCAAGCCGAAACTACGAACAGTGACTACTCAGTGGTGAGTCAATTTTACACAAAAACACAATAATTCGTATATCATTAAGTTTAGGATATCCAGCTTAAACTTAGTAGAAAAGGTCAGCAGAGCAGCAGTAAGGCAGGTACAGAGGTCGGAACTGCCCAGAGTTATTATATTAACTTTTTTTCTCATAGGATGACTGATAAATGTACATTTATATTACTGCATTAAGGAGACGTGCTTCTATACATTAATGAAGAACTTTTGATTAATTTACTTGAATCAGCAAATCAAAGCTTCTTTTACAAACGGCCCTTAAAAATTGTAATCAGATACACACTCTACAACAGCAGAAAAGCATTCGCACAGGAGAGAAGCAATATCATGGCATGCCGTGTGGGAAGAACTTCTCTCAACAATTTAATCTACAGCAGCACCAGAGCATTCACACAGAAGGAAAAATTGAATTCACTCAACAGAACTCTCTCCAGGTGCATCAGCGCATTTACACAGAAGAGAAAACGTATCAGTGAAAATAAATTTAGTGTTCTCTTCAAAAACAAAAACACATTCATTCCAGACAGAGTAATCTCCAACTGCACCAGTGCATTGACACGGGAGACTAGCTCTATCAGCACCTAAAATGTAAACAGAGGCAGCATTAGAGAATCTGAAGCTGATGTCATGTATCTTTAAATTCTTAATAATTTCACATAAGCTTTTTGGCCATACCAGGAGGATCGCACTTACCTTTTTTAGTGTGTTTGATTCGCCATTATAATTATCTTTTACAGCTTTGAAATTGTTACATAGGTTTGTAGAACTTGGTCAGCGTGGGTACCCCATAGCTAGTGTTTATAAAAATGTAACTATTAACTGCGGAAATATAAATGCAGAAAAAAGGTTCACTGCTGCTCAGACAGCACCAACACAGAATTCGCAGAGGTAAGAAGCTGTATCACTGCATGTAGTGTAGGAAGAACTTATCAGAGTAATCTCCAATGACACTAATGTTTTCACCAAAGAGAGAAGCCATATCTTTGCACCCAGTGTGGAAAGAACTTTACTCAACAGATTATTCTCCAACAGCATCAGTGCACAAAGTGTAGAACGAACTTGGAATAGAAACCTTATCAGTGCAGGTAAATACACCAGCACAATCACACCGGAGAGAAGCCAGTACTTAAAATGATGATTAAATTAATCATTTAGGCCACAAACATTTGGAACACAAACAAAGTTTAGGAATGAATTGTGTCCGTAAATCAAGGGACCTGTATGGCGATAATAAAAGAGAAGAAAGCGGCTTTTCCATGCACTTTGTAAATGCAGAAATCATAATAAAAACAGTCGAATGTGAAAGCAAGGGGCTAACATGATGATTTGGATAAAACAGGATGGGTTTTTTTCTTGTGTGGCATGAGAAAGGTTTCAAAATCTGTGTCACCCGCTGTTGTCTGTGTTTTATTTTAATGTATAATTGACTGTGGCGATGGTTATTTCCATCGGTTTCATTACTCAATTCATTTTGGAATGTTCATTTGAACATTTTGCTTCTTGATTTATCTAACACATACTTAAAACACATACTTAAAAATTTTTAACATCATTTACATCTAACACGTACTTAAAACACATACTTACAATTATTTAACATCATTTACATCTAACACATACTGTACAGTCATACATTTGTGTAAGATGACATCAATAGGCTACCAGACATAATCTGAGTCAATGTTTTTTTTTTATGGATGCAAAATGTATTTTTAGAAGAAGTCATCATTATTTGATGTTAATTCCCGTTTGCTTCTCATTAATAAACTGAATTGTCTGAGTGGGCGGCGCGGTGGCGTAGTGGTTAGCACAGTCGCCTTGGTTCGAATTTCGGGCACGGAGTTTGCATATTTATAGGTTTCCTTCGGGTACTTTGGTTTCCTCCCACAGTCCAAAAACATGTGTATTAGGTTGATTGGTGACTCTAAATTTCTCATAGAAATGAGTATGAGTGTGTGTGGTTGTGTGCGTGTGGCCTTGCGATGGACTGGCGACCTGCCCAAGTTGTACCCCCTGCCTTTCGCCTTATGTGTGCTGGGATCGGCTCCAGAGACCCCCGTGATGGGGAATAAGCAGGTATAGAAGATGAATGAATGAATGAACATTGTCTGAGTTTTAAAGAATTTAGTTGCAAATTATGGTGAAAAATAAGTTACCTACAAACAAGCAAGATTCTCTGTCCTCCACTTGTTACTTCTATTAATGGCACCGGTTCAAACTAGTTATCAATATAAAAGAAACCTGTCCAACCTCAAACAGTCACACTCCAAACTCCACTATAGCCAAGAGCAGAGACTCTGCAATAAACGTATACGTTTAAGTTTAAAATAAGCAGAAAACATAACCATTCATACTATTGGATGGAGTCACAACAAAATACAGTGATTTATTTTAGACAAAGAACATTTTACATTAAAACCCTGCCTTAAACTTATTTATATTTAGGGCAGGAGCTATTTTGGTTGACTGGGCCATCTGTGAGTACTTTGTTACAGAATAATGGGACGGTACCGGTGTCTCCAAAAGTCTCCCAAAGCACCAGAAACTTTTTTGTTGCTCGAGGGATCTGAAAATGTGCTAAATATAGTAACAAAGCTAACAATGGCCCAGCAGAAAGTATCTGGAATTATTATGACCTTACAGGTGTGGCTCACAGTGGGGTTGGCTCAAAGAAATCTGTCTCACAGCTACAGTTCTTTCTATAGATTACAATCGCTCAAAGACCTCGGCATCGCAGGAGAAAGGTAGTTTTTCTCTTTTTCCTTCACTAATTCTTACCGCAATCCAATAAATACAAATCACTATTAAGGAGTTGTAGCTGTGTCGTAACCATATCTACATATAGTTACAGTTGAAATAAAATTTGACACAAAAATTTATTAAATATGACTGCTCTTTTACTCGTGTTTGGATCATTTCAGTTAAGACTTGAAAGTTGTTGGTAATTGTTGTTATTTACAAACAAAACATTAGATAGATAAAACCAGTACAGTTTGATAGTGCGGTGCCCTGAGGCTTCACCTACTTATTGTTTAAAGCTGATTTATCAATAATTACAATCTGACAATTCTGAGGTGTAATTTGTGAATAGACTAAACTTGCTGTTTAAACACTGTTAATATGACTTTGATAATATTAACATGAACAATGATAAATATATATTGAGCATGTAAGTGTTATAATGGGAATCGTATTTTTGGTAATTGGTTTACTTCACGGTGTCTGTGGTGTTCTTTTTTCTCATCTGTCATGTTTCAGAAATGTATCGTCGCAGCCTCAGATTGATTGAAATCGGTTATTATAATCCCGAACGACAAATTTCCTATAAAGAGGCTGCAGTCAGGTGTGTGTGTAATACTTGCAATAATTCCACCAACATGTCTCTGTCTGTCTGTCTAATTCTGTTCTTTCTTTAGAAGAAGCAACCCTAGTGTCCTTCACACCTCTATAAGTGAAATTACAATGAGTGAATGCCAGAAACTGGAAGCTGGTCAGTTCCTAAATTGTGGTTTTCCTTGTTGTATGTCTTTAAATAAGACGGACTGTTACATAAATGTGTAATTTTGTAATTACATGTCATAATGGTAAATATATACTGTATCTATACGTTTATCACAGGTCCTCTTTTTACACGTGAGCGTGCTGTTTTGTCCCAGCATTCACAAGGTGACAACCAAACATACACACACACACACACACATATAACATTTTGCTGTTATTTCCTTTAAAACAAAAAGTACTAATGTTTCTTAGTTTCTTTAAGAGCATTCTGTGGAAACAGTGGACAGGGAACCCCATGCATGGTTCATAATGTAAGCTGTGATTTTTATGGGAGTAATTTTTTATTTCTATAGGAGTGTTTGTGTGTGTGGTGTCGGAGTGGGTTTGGTGTGTCTAATGCGTGCATGACCATGATGTTTCTCTACTCAGCTGTAGATGCTTAAGGTTCCTATCCACTGTTATAAACATTATCCTGCTGCTGAGCAGTGAGTATATTCATATGTAGATACATGCATAAATACATACATTGTTTAAGATAAACACTACCTTTACATGTGTGTATGCTACCTGTTGTTCTGTGCAGTTTTCTGTTGCCTGTATATTGAGGCAACCCTATATTCAGCAGAAGCGAGTGTAAGTTAAATGTCCACATTAATACATTGATTTTATCCACATTTTATTTGTTAGTAGGCTGTAGTAATAATCTGGGGTGTTGGTCTTAGATTTTGACTGCCATGTATATGATTTTTTTAATCATCTAGGGTATTAGTCTGCAAGTTCTTTTGTCAAATGCATTTTAAAAACTGTCTAAAACCAAATTTAATATATATCAATGAGTATAAACAATTTTAGAATACATTTAGTTAGGAACTGAAGGAATCTAAATGACCATCTAAATATTCATTATGTATAACGTGAAAGGGTTATGCTTAATAAGCGATAGTTAAAATGCTTAATTTGCTGTCTTTATTTACGCCATACATCTTTCACTTCAGGCACAGGCACAGTCACTTAGTCTAACCTTTGCAAGCGTGATGCAAAAATATATGGTAAGAATTTTTTTGTTTAACAGTTCTACTGTCCAGATCTATAGTTATAGATAGATAGAACAAACAGAAATTACTACATTTATATTTACAGCATTTGCTGGACACCCTTATCCAGACTGACTTACAACTGAGCAATTGGGGGTCAAGGGCCCCTCAGGAGCCCACATTGGTGGCTTGGTAGTGCCGGTATTTAAACCATGGTCTTTTTAGTATCAGTCCAACTCCCTTACCGCTAGGCCACCCCTTCCCCTAAACTTATTCTACAAAAGACAAAATAGCACAGTTGCAGTATAAACATTTTTGAAAAATATACAACAAGAAGAAGTGTGTAAATGATATAGTGTGAATATATTGTAAACTAGTGCAAAAAAAGTTTCTTTTGTTTATAGTGTTTTGAAGCATCCATCCATCCATCTATCTATCTACTAAATAAATGGACAAATGGATAGATGGATATCATTTTTGGCAGTTTTTTGGTGTTTTATATATATATATTGAAAAAAACAACATCTTATCTCAACACCAAAAAATCTTAGCATTCTTAAAAATATAATTTCATTTCATTTCATCTTCTGTACCCGCTTATTCCCGAATCCGGGGTCAC
>JAOTQW010098763.1:0-10319 GCA_026260075.1 Sisor rabdophorus | reverse complement strand
ACCTTCTTGTTGTGAGGCGACGGTGCTAACCACTGCGCCACCGCGCCGCCCTTAAATAATTTTCCCACAGTCATAATACTTTTCGGGAAAGGCCTGCCACACGATTTTGGAAAGCCAATATTTGGTTCATGCCAAAGGTGTTTAGTGGTGTTAATGATCAGGGTTTTGTATAGCACACCAGAGTTCAGTATTGGCATACAATGTCACTCCAGACCATGGTTTGTCTACAAGACTATAGGTATGATGGAAAAGACTATTTTTCACATTCCAAATACGTCACGAAATATGGGAAGTGGGCAAGCACAAAATAAAGTGTAATGGTCTGCCAGCCTCAATTTTGGCCATATATGGCACCTGTGTGCAGTCACATGTTGGTGTTTTACTGTGGTTATGTCATTTGCCCAGCTCATAGCACACATCACGGATCAGCAGAAGATCAATTTCATTTTAAATCACATGAAATAGTCATTATAAAAATTGTTTATTTAAAGCAATCCCCATGGTTTTGATGCTGAATCGCCAATTGTTGCTAAATAGAAAGCAAAACTAAAGCCGGTATTTAAAAGCTAATTAACTGCAAAAAAGAGGGACCCCCCCCCCCCCCCAACGTTGAAGCTGGTATCACCAGTGTTCTCAAATGTCATTAAACTGTAAACATTTTCTCACAGTTACAGCACTAGTACAATCTGTTCCTTCTTTGGTAATCACATCATTTGCTTCATTATTCTTTAGGCCCTGCCACCCTTTAAACAGGTTTGTGTACATTTTTTTTCTGAATGATATAAAGGGCTCTAGCCCATGTTCTTGATGTTCACACCATCGTCTGACCCTGCAACTTTAATGACACTCGATGGCCTTTGACCCCTTGAACCCTATTGATGAATATGAGCCATAGACATAGTGGAGCCAGTTTGGCTAAAGTGGTCTGCCAGCAGTTGTTCCACTCAGTGTTAATATCCACATAAAAACGGTTCTTGCCTGTGTAGTATATCGTGTCAGAACATTTATGCCTATATTAAACAAAGCTGTTGAGCCCCTTTTTAACTACATAAACTGTTTGCATTACACACAAGTGTGAAGTAAGACAATAAAATGGTTTTATGGTCAGCAAATCATATCTGGAGTCAGATAAAAGGATATAATTCCAGATATGGGCTTCCCGTTTATAGCCTCAACTGAATTTAAAAAGGGGAAATGTATTGTTTATATGCGAGACACTTTACATTAAAGCGGTAATATGCAACATACATTTCTAGCATTTGGCAGACGCCTTTATCAAGAGTGACTTACATTTATTTCATTTCTACAACTTGGCTCAGCATTTTGCTCAGGCATTTGGGTAGTGTTTGAAATCTAACACTGATCTTCAAATCAGCAGTCCAACACATTGACCGCTATCCTACAACTTGTGTGTGTATATATATATATATATATATATACACATACACACACACACACAAAACTCTAAACTCCATTGTTAAGCAAGTAGATGAAAAAGACCCACATGATGCCTGTGCATGGAAATCAGGACACTACATTAAAATTTGATTTTAAGATCAGAAAATTAAAAAGGAATCAATACATGATCTAAAGAAAACGAAAAACTCACCCTGTGCAATATGTTGTTTTAGATGGGTGGTTTTATGTTAGCCAGCTTCACAACTCTTAATTATATTTGGGTTAATGAGAAATGAGGTTTTTTTGCCAAATTAAATAAATAAAAAACGTTAAACTAAAGCTCATTAAAGAGTTGCTTGACTTTCACATTCACTTAAAAGTGATCCGGATGCAAAGCTAAGTCACTGTAAAGTGATAGTCTGAGGTAGTTTCAGTCCAGTGGTTAATTACAATGGAGGCTATTGAGGCAGCATTACAGTACAAAAATGTTTTTTTTCCCCTGATACAAAAAAAGCTCACCACTATTAAAACCATAAGTTATAAAAGGTAGTCTATATGCAGCCCCCCCTGCTACTATTTTGCACTGTAGTTTACACTTCATTCAAATGCAGCTTGGGCAGATAAGCCCCAGCAGCTGAACAATTTACATACAGCCATAAGTATGAGGGTATTTTAGTAGTACCCAGGCTCCTTATCACAAGTTGACAGTGTACCTTTGCTTAACCTGAGACTTTTTCAGTGGATAACGTTTGGTAAAGCCTTTCCTACACTAAGGTGCAAACCTCGCACATCTGCACATTTACCAACCTACCAACACAATGCAGTAAGAATACTTCACAGTCATTTGCATGCAAATCGAATAGCTGGCTTTGTCATCGTACATAGAAAAACAGTTAGCTGTACATTTTTAAAATAGACGTTCAGAATGTTTACTTACCACTCCATTAAGTAATTCCCATTTTGTTCAACAATACAAATACACACAATCCTATCAGATGAATCTGACACCACTTAGCTGAATTACAGTAAACAAGTATGTGAAATAGTTTGTTTCCTGTAGCAGCCTGGAGTCTGAAGCCATGTTCTGTATAAATAGCCCAGGGCTTGTAGAGGTCTTTGCACCGACCGATCACATACATGTGTGACATCACACCTCTAGGTCTCCTCAGCCACGGGTTAAGGACTATTTTCTGGGGGTGAAGAGGCCAGACACATTTCACAAGATGTATCGATTTCCTAAGATCACTACAGACATTTTGTTCTGCCAAGAAGTCGGTTTCCTTGAATTTGCTATGCTACAATAAATGTACATGGGTATGTTTCGAAAAACACATGGAAAAGAAAGTTTGTAGATGTGTGCAAAAGATAGTGTACAATTTTTTCCAATTTCCGGCCTCATAAAGTAAAGGTTTCTGACTCGCTCTTCAAAGACCATTCGAAAAAAAATACTCGTATCAATATTCTTTAAAAAACATTTCTATCCATGAAAATATATTTTAGTAAAATGATAACGCAAAGGGCAGTTATGCTTGAATAAAGAAACCCTAACAAGACTCCAGCAGCATCTGGAAGATTTCAGCCAACACATCCAATAGATATGATGTCATCTTTCACCGCTTGGTACGCTCGCCAGCTCTTTAATCCATGTCATAACAGAACCCATATAAACATAGGCTGCTCTCTGGCCAGATGTCCTGTGAAGTCCTGACCATGGCTCACAAGCTGGCCCCTGTTACTGTCTGCATGTACATCCCGAAACCAGTTTTACAGAGTACAATGGTGAAAATAAACTAAACATAAGTCAATGACGGCACAAAAACGCTAGATATACTATAACAAGGTCCTTTGAAAACAGGTCCAACATCTAGTTTTGCAACTTTGAGATTTACAGTACATTACCAACTGTGTGTTTTACACTAAAAGGCAACAACCCTAAACTCTACCTACAGACTGCAGTGTTTAATGGTTTCACCGACCAACCTACACACTAGCACTTATGGAATGTGGAAATTAAAGATATACTGAAACCGTTGACAAGAGGCTCACGGCACCCATGCTAATTGGTGGTGCTTTAGGCCACCAAAAAAACAAAAATAATTTGGTTCTACAGCATTTTATTGAATTGTTACAAATTAAAAAATAAAGATTGTTTTAGGAACAATCAGAGTTAAGATGGAACATTCCCTAAATCAAATAACTATTAAAATTAACACAAATTAAAGAGGCCTAACACACAAAACTACTAAAAGGACATTTTGTTCTCTAAACGAAGGTCACTGATGGTCCAGGACAAATGGAGAAAAGAAAAAATCCACAAAACCACATGATATAGATTACATAGGCTTACGGGGGGGGGGGGGGGGGTTAGGAAACTGCAAACAGCACAGATACACTGTACACAAAGCTGGGCGTGACACAAGTGCACCAAGAAATATTCATGGGAGGGGAAAAAAAGGCTTGATTCAATTGCCATGCTCCGGTAACCGAGGCTTGTGCGCTCAGTCATGTGACAAACAGGCTGAGACATATCGATGACTGGAATTCAGACCCGGGATTTTCCTTGAACAGGCGTATGCGACAAAAGGTACATTATTTCTACAGCAATGGCAGGAAGTAGAAAGATGTGTGGACAAGGCAAACATAGGAGGTCAGCTAGAAATGAGTATTTCCTCTTGAGGATTAATTTACAGCATTAAGCTCATTAAAATTGCATCCTGAATAACAAGGTGTGCCACTTGATACACATTTTGGAATCCACTTGATGCATTATACACACCGGCCGAGTGAGACAAATTGTACCCACAGATTAATTGTGTTGGATGGAGGACAGATTCAGATTTTAGATATTTCCATGTGGAGAAATGCATTATTATTACATTTAATTTTCCTCTTTATTTAGCCATAACAGCATTAGCGTGTTTAGGTACTGATGTTGGGTGAAAAGGGCCAAGGTGCAATCATGGTTCCAAAAGTTCCCAAATGTGTTTATTATTGTAGTTGAGGTTTAGGGGTCAGAGCAGAACACTTCATTTTTCACATCAACCATAAGACCCAATGTCATCATGGCGCTTTGGGGTTTTGGCAATGTTGAAACAGAGCTTGGAAAAAAAAATTGTGTAATGCTTCAACACAAAGATAATCGAGTTACCTTTGTGGCTAGAGTTGGGGGAAGACACACTTATGTGGGTGTCTACACACTTTTGGCCATGTAGCACTTACATAATCTTAAACATTTGGCAGAACACCGTACTTGTGGTTAACCATATTTGCATTTACATTATTTGGCAGAGGCGTTTATCCAGAGCGACTTACAACTGAGTAATTGGGGGTTAAGGGACTTGCTCAGGAGCCCACAGTGGTGGCTCGGTGGCACTGGGAACCTGGTCTTTCTAGTATCTGTCAACACCATAACCACTAGGCCGCCCCATCCCCTCATTTTTTTTGTCTTAATACAAAAAAATATATATACAGAAGCTAGACAAAAATAGAACACTATTTTACACGTAATGCCATGGGCGGTGCAGTGGCATAGTGATTAGCATTGTCAACACAGAAAGGAGATCCCTGGTTCAATTCCCGGGCAAGGGGTCATTCTGGGCAGAGTTTTAAAGTTCTCCCCATGCTTGCGCGGGTTTCCTCCCACAGTCCAAAAAATGAATTATGTTGATTAGTTATTCTATTGGTGCATGGTTGTTCAGCTATGTGTGGCCCTGTGATATACTGGTGATGTGTCCAAGGGGTACATATGCCACTTGCCCTATGTGCATTGGCAGACCCCTGTGAACGCAAGTTAGGGGGTCCAGAAGATTAATGAATAAATGTAATGCTACAAAGAAAACCCACCAGGCTATTAATCTAAAAGGGTGTGCAAAGGCTGACAAGCTTGAAGATAGTGTGTGTGTATATATATATATATATATATATATATATATATACACACTATGTGTGTGTGTGTGTGTGTGTGTGTGCATGATACAGCACCCCTGGGTCCTGCTCAGAGACCAAACAGTGACTGACTTGGTGGTGAGGAGTCTTAAACCCCGGCCTTCCTGGTCTTTAAAAAAAACAAAAACATTTATGCCACCACTGCAAAAGTGGTATAATAGTTCAAACCCATGTTAGACCAAGTCCACACATTCAAATTTCATTCATTAAGCAAGTGACATAACCTTGTTTATTTCTTCAGTGTTGTTTTACTTTATCCCAGCGATGAGTCACTGAGTGCAAGTTTATATTCACTGCTGAAGTAGGATTAGACAAGTTATTTACCAGTGCTAACAAAAGGTGACAACAATAACGGCTCAACAAGGATGTAAGCCAATCACTGACCAGTGAATAAGAAGCAGATTGAGCACCCGTGATAAGGTGTGAAAAATGTCAGTGATGGTGATCCACTCACATTTCATCAGAGTGAATGGAAGCCTGTTTGGTCATGTTAATTAATTACCAGGAGATTGTACCGATCCCTTTTTTTGTTTTTAGGGGTGGTGGGGGTTGTACAATATCTGAAAGAGCTTTTTATTTGCTGTAGGTAAAAAAAAAAAAATTTTTTTTATCAAAAATGTTCCTTAAAATAAAGACATGCATTATCTGTGCATAGCCGAACTCTCAGCCACAGACCCGATGAGTCAGGCAACATGACACGATCCTGTGAACTATTCTGTAGCCAAAGCAATTACTTTGTTATGACAGCAACCACAAAAAAAACAAGTTATGGTGGTCTGTATCTGATAAGGGGTTTAAAGGATACTTCTTATAAACAACCAATAAGAGATCTTTTTCAGCTGATTTTCAGTTTTTTCACTATAAAACTAGCATGGTAGATGGATATTCTTGGGAGAACATCATTCATACAAGCTCTTAATCCATCCTATTTCTTTTATAAAAAGCTTCTTGTCCTAAAATAGACTTTCAAAGCAAGCGAGAAAAAAATTTCCTGGCGGTAAAGAAATCCAAACATGCCGAGAGGGCATGTCAGACAAGAGGAACTAATGGCCTGGATAATAAAGTGCAAGGGTGTGTTCATGTTGTCTTTATGGTTCCCAGTGTGTAGCGCAGATAAAGCCAGGTGGCTCGACCGATGTTGAAAAAAATACTCAATTGAACTACTGTACATTGCAAGAAAGTTGATAATCCACATGCGCAGAAATAGTCCTGATAAAACAAGCAGGTTAACATGCGGTATATATATATATATATATATATATACACATACACACACACACGCGCATACATACACAAAGCATTTTATTAATGCTAGTACTCTCGGGTGAAATATTTAACCTGATGTGAAGTGTACACAGATTTATAAGGTAACCGGCACCACTCACCACTTCAGAAACTAAAGTGGGAACCAATTGAAATGGTCTGCATCCCTATAAATAGCACTAAGCTCTTCCAGTAAAGTGCCTTGCATAATTACATTCTTTTTCGACAACCAGGGAAAAACAAATTGTTTCGAATCTTAACATGGCAGACAATGCAAAAAGCCATTTACAGCTACAAGCGAGCATAAAAGGCTAATTAAAAGGTTGACTAAAAGTAACAACCATCCATAAAAGCCCTTAAGTCAGTCGAACTTTCCACTTGCGGAATTCCTAAAGAAGAACCCATGTGCAAATGCTTGTTGGATGATGGCAGTGCAGTTAACCCTCACGAGAAATAGACATCAGTCCTGCGATCATTTCAATCAGCCTGAATCTCAGCTTTTTACCCACATGTGATAACGCAAGATTTTAAGATGCTTGATAAGATCTGATATGCAAGGTCCTTGTACAGGCGCCTTAACCCTAGGAACACAGACTGAGACGATCACGTGGAGGACATGGTCAAAGTTGGAACAATAAGGAAGTGCAGCCTTTCCTCACTCGGTTGGTGTTGTGGAGCAGCGTGGCCTGCTGAGATCATCAGCGCGTGCCTACTGCGGCTCCGAGCACACTTACCTGTTCGGATAAACCACGGATATGTTTTACAAAGACAGAGACAACATCTGGTATAAATACCAGTGGTTTAATTCAAGGTTTCGCTTTCCTTGAATTTACACCGCTTGCTTTTAATTGAAAAATATTTCTATATATGTCTAGACGCTGGAGCTCGAGCGTATAACCAAGCTTTGTGCGCCACAAATAAAAGCAGCGCATCAAACGCAACAACAGCTGTAAATGTGGAACGAGATCACCGATTAAACCAACCATCATGCCAACACTCACAAATAAATAACTGCTAAGAACAAACGCATCCCTTCGATTCGATTTTTTCTTCCAACTTACCGAGTGAGCAACAGGTATCCACAAGCAAAGGCACACAAGAAGCGCGGTTTCAGGCTGTAGCCTCATTTTCACACAGCAGTCCGAGACCTGGAGCTTCACAGTGAACCTGAACTTCGTCTTGGAAGAATTTTAACTATTAGAAATATTAAACAGCGACTGGAGCGCTAATAAGCACACACCCTGTGACGAAACAAAACCCCGCCTACCGGCACGGTTTGCCATAGGTGAGCGCAGCGTTGGCTCCGCCCACATACAAATATGGTCACATCCTCCACCACGGTTGACTGTATTACCGTATTCGATGGATATTTGGTGACGTTTGAGACGGGGTGGCGTCACAAAAACAAGGTCCTGAGTTCTGTGCGCAGTTTGCATGGTCTCCCTGAGATTGGGTTTCCTCTGGGTACTCCAGTTTCCCTTTTGCAGTTAAAAATGTACAATAGGTTGATTGGTGACTTTAAAATTGCCCATAGGAGTGAATGTGAGTGTGTGATTGTCTGTATGTGGTCCAAGCCCTGCCCCTCGCCCTATGTGCACTGGTATAGGCTTCAGCAGACCTCTGTGACCCCAGATTAGTGAATAAGCAGGTATCAAGGATGAATGATATTTGCCCAAAAAGACTCTACCATATTCCCATGATGGTTTTCAATTGTATGCTCCAGAATGAGGAAGTGATGATTAAAGGATTAAGTTCAGCTCCCAGCACCACCCACTTGCCACTACCAGGCCCCTGAACAAGACCCTTAACAGACAACTGCACGGCTGTATAAAAATAAAATGCAAGTTACTTTGGATAATGGCATGTGCCAAATGCTTTATAAATGTATGCAAGCAAATTTAATTATTCTACAAAAATTGGCCTGCTATTGGTTGGCAATGTGGTGCAGTGGTTAGCTCGGTTGCCTCACAGCAAGAAGGTCTGGGTTCAAGTTCCGGCCAAAGACAAGCAATGTGTTGCTGATTTAGATCATTTGTTAATTTATTCATCTTCCATACCTGCTTATTTCCTTGGGTCACCAGGATCATGCTAGCTTTCTAAAGTGAGAAAGAGAGGAGAGGTACACCATGGACAGATCACTAGTCCAATACAGGGCCACACACACTATAGGCAATTCAGAATCACCGTACAGACCTCTGCCAGGGAATCGAACCAGTGCAGTCTTTCTGTAAGGCAACAGTGGTGAACACTAAGCCACGACTATAGATTAACCGTCTGAAATTACAAATGCTGAGATCTGACACTGTTGCTGACTCTCATTAGTTGCGCTGGCACACTATCCTTACCGAACCTTGAGCAAATCACATTCTGGGACTAAGATTTGATATTGCACAACCAGGTTAAAGGCCATACAGTATAAAGCTGGCTTTTGATCATAACAGGATCATAAAACAAATAGGGAGCCACTCATGCAGAAATTTTCTAACTTCGATAAAAGATTATAAATGATTATGTTTAAAGACAATACGCTGTAAAAATAAAGCCTGCTAGTAGTTATGTAATGTTTCATATACACATTAAATAGTATAAAGAATCTCCTTTAATATGTTTATTCATTTATTCATCTTCTATACCCACTTATTCATAACTAGGTACACAGGGGTCCACTGAAGGCTATTCCAGCACACATAGGGTCACCAGTCCATCACATGGCCACACATAGACGTACAACCACACACACACTCTTCTATAGGCAATTTAGAGTCATTATTTAACCTAATGTACATGTTCTTGGACAGTAAAAGGAAACCGGAGCATCCAGAGTAGACCCGGGAATTGAACCCAGGACCTTCTTGCTGTGAGGTAACAGTTCTAACCACTACGCCACCATGCTGCACCTCTGTTATGTAAAGCACACCAAGCAACATGTTAATAGCGGACTATAAAAAGTTTTTGCATAGAACCCTTCATTGACAGCCAACCAAGACGTTGTTCATTTACAGACAGTAGTGGATAGGATAGGATAGGATAGTGACATAGTTGTAGGTGCTATTCCAGTGACATCTCTTAAAACAGCATAAAGGTTTTGTGTGTTTGTGTGCTGCGTGAAATAAGATCTATGGATATTTTAAGAGTGCCAGCCAGCTGTGTTCATGTGACTGAGTTTGTGGCATCTGACACATATCTTTTCTCTGCGAGTAGCCATCTTAGCTGGTGACTGTGGTTAGGCTTCTTGGCTGACAAACAATAAAGTACAGTTTACTACTGCAGATGTTTAACTATATGGCTTATACAGTGATTGTGGAACTGTATAAAAAGAAGGATAAGTCAAAATTAATTCAAGAAATTGGTCTACTTTATAAGTACTGGGTGTCTTTTTTTTATAGTAATCAGATACAGCTCAAAAGTTAACATGTTTTCAATATATATAAGGTTAATGAAAATTCATTTATTTTTTTTTTATTATTGCTATTTATCTGGTTATCAGTATGGTAATTGCTTATTATTAACCTTAAACATTCTTTTATCTTCTATACCTGTTTATTCCTAAACTCGGGGTCACAGGGGTCTACTGGAGTCTATCTCAGCACATATAGGGCAAGAGGCAGGGGAACACCCTGGACAGACAAACAACCACATTCATACTTTCACTCACTCATATGGGCAATTTAGAATTACCAATCAACCTAATGTACATGTTTTTGGACTGTGGG
>JAOTQW010098753.1:0-10319 GCA_026260075.1 Sisor rabdophorus | reverse complement strand
ACCGAAAAGCTGAGCCAACTGGGCCTAAAAACTGCAACTGGATCCTGGACTTTCTGACTGGGTGATTCACACTGGACTGGAAGCAGAATCTCCAGCACACCACCACTAAGAACTAGGTCCCCGCAGGGCTGTGTGCTAAGCCCACTTCTGTTCACTCTGCCGACTTATGACTGTGTAGCAATGCACAGCTGAAACCCCAGCGTTAACCTCACCCATGACGCAACTGATGAGTCTAAATGCAATTTTTACTCTCTTTCCACAGTATAGTCTGTACTCTGGTTGGCACTATTTTATGCATCTGTATAGAGTGATATTTATCAATTCATTTATTCATTCATTCAATCTACTTCTCCCAAAGTAAAAAGCAAAAGGACCCCTTGCCCGGGAAACTAGTGACCTTGTAGCTGTGCAGCTATTTGCACCAAGTTGCACACACTGCGTTTTTTGTTGCTAGGCCGATTTTAGCTCTTGTCCTAAACTCGTTGTGGTTTTGCGTAATTTTGTGTCGTTTTTTTGTAGTATCATGTTCCTGAACAGTAAATTTCCACTGTGTACTGCTGTCTGCCTTATAGGGTTGTAACAACAACAAAGTGACTAGAAAACTCAAAAATAATAAATAATGCTCGCTTTGCCGCAAGTTTAGTGTTTAGTTGTTCGTTAGGTTTTTGCCAGATCATAAAGTGATCCCTGGGGAAATCTGAACATGAGCAATCCTGCGACTGTGTAAACATGAAAATGTGCAGATGGTTTGGATATCCGCCAGACTCTGATTGAATTATTGTGACTCTAAGACCAGTTCCTAGTTTCTCAAGAACATTAGAGCTGAATGACAGCTGCAAGCTAATGATGTGAGTAGGTAATGTAATCATGGCTGCAGGTCTTCATACAGTTGTTACAACTGCCACAACACAACGACAGTTTCAAGTCACCTTTTTCACTTGATAAAGACAGAACATAGGACTGATAGGAAATGGATTTCTCCATTATGCCCACAGTGAGCATCATATTTTTACTAATTGTCGGTCGGTGTTTTAGTTACTGCTGCCTCAGCTAAAAAAAAAAAAAAAAGGAGCACATTGCTCTATCAGGCAAAGATAAAGACTAATCAGCACTCGACCTTGGTGCTGTAAAGCCCATCGTATTTCACCGACTACGGTTTCTGATAGCACAACAAGAGTCAGTGACATGAACATAGAAAGACAGACAAGATTAGACAGACGGACAGATGGGAGGTGGCCATGCTAACCACTATGCTACCGTGCCGCCCCTTTATTGTTGTTTCTTTTATTTATCATTAATTAAACAAACGACATTGCTTCCTTTCTCATGTTGACAAAATGACTTTTTTTTTTTTTTTTGGACTGTAGGAGGGAACCGGAGTACCTGAAGGAAACCCACGCAAGCACAGTGAGAACATGCAAACTCAGTACAGCAAGAGCCCTTGTCTGGTAAATCGAACCAAGGACCTTCTTGCTGTGAGGCGACCGTGCTAACCACTACGTAGAAGCACAAATTGTCAAACATGCCATACTTCATGAATTATCATGTTGTCTAGATGTTTAATATACTTTTTGATTAGCTCAGTTTTTTGATTGATACAATTTTTGCGTTATGTTCTGCTTGGTTTTTCGACTACCAGAACTTGGTGATGCAACAGCAGATAACTATTAAGACGTGTCTCCACTTATCTTCTGACCTGTAAACTGAAGCCTGAGGTGGACAGAATACTGAATTTGGTTGCATCAGCAACAGCGAGGCAGAGAAATACAGCACCTTTTAATAGAGCTGCTTTATCATGCGTGTCTGAGTCATTAAAAAGCAAATTAAAGTCATGAAATGTAGTCGAGTGGAAAAATTAGACCTCTAATAGACAAATGCATTAAGTACTTTAGTAGAGTGGGATCTACTCGTGCTCAGTTCGTATCCACATGGGATACGAACGTCTAAATGTAAATCAGGCGCGATTGCCATTGTAGAGTTCCTGGGCCTCAGTCAGTACAGGACAGGACGAAGCCTAAATAAGAAGAATAGTTTAAGATGTATGAAATTAATGGCTGCCCTACCGTGTAGCCAGTTCAGCGGCGAATGGCTCATCTGGGGGACTCGCAGTTATATAGCACCGCTGACTTACTGCATTTTATGCATATTTATATATATATATATTACTTACAGCCTTATGTTCTTTCCTGCGATTGCTTTTCTATCTTAATTAGACCTGCACACCGAAATGAAAAGCAGCAGCATGGATTGCGTTTAAGGGGTACATCACAGTCACTTAAATGTAAGCCGGAAAAAGCTATCCCCTGCAGGTTGATTTTCATTAAAAGGAACCAGAGCTGGAAGAACCACGCACTGGTAGTTTTGCATTTCAATGGGGCTCAGTGCGTCACAAATGAAAAGCGATACCATTTTTTGTGTTGCATTTCACCGCCATGGTGACTTTCACTCCAAATCATGACATTTGGTCTATATCATCTTATTTCTTTGTCGTCATGTAATTACTTGTAAGCCGGCCAGTTCTGTGAGTTTCCTAAGATTTTTAATATCCTTTCAATCCCTTTCTTTGTCATTTTGCGAGTATCTTTGGGCTACCCAATCAACGCTTTGTGTGGATGTTAATTACTAAATTCACAGATCAACTTTTTTGGTGGCAGTCTGTAGCAGTTAGGTTACAACATCAAACCCATTTAATTGGTTCCCCTCCGATTTAAACAGAAAGACGCCGTTGTATTGAGCCGCCCCCCCCTCCACCCCCCAAACAATGCGGGGGGTAGCAGCCCCCACCGGGCCCTGTAGCGTTTGTTCCTTAAGCGATGGCACACGGCTGGGACCTCTCTGAAAGTCTCCAGACCCTGCTGCTCTTCACCTTTAAGCAAACTAAACAGAATTTAGCTTTTTACAACCTCACATACAGTATTAACATGAACAGGTCACAACTAAAGATTTCTAAAAGAAATGATACATATTAGGACGATGCGTTGACGTAGCGGTTAGATGGATAAATGAATAAATGAATGAATGATACATACATACATATTTCAGGCCACCAGAAACTGTGAATAAAACCCAAAGGGAAAATATATTGCTTTTTTTCTGTTTCTGAATTAGTGGCCAACACTAAAATGGAGCTGTTGCTTCAGCACTCAACAGACAGACAGGAAGAGGCAGAGACGTTAAAAGCTTTTTATGAGAACATTTATGTACAATGAGCAAACCATTAACAAACACACTTAAAGAATAAAAGTGAAATTAACAAAATCTAAATGAAGAGGCGGAAGAGGCTGAAAAAAAGTACTATAAAAGGTACTTCAAATATGTCCATGATGTACTTGAATCAATTATTTTGTATTTTTACAGCACCACATGCTGCCAGGTCAGCGTTACCGTCAGCTAAAATGATCCAGTGTTCAAACATTAAGCCAACATGTTATACTATAATCTATTCGATTATCCTTTAATGTCCTGTTGCCCTACATTCAATTTTACGAGCTTGGGAGTGAAATCGCCCCAGAGAAGAGCCAGTAAAACTCACAAACACACATGCGTACACACACACACACACACACACACACCCACTCAGTGAGACTTGTGGTGTTGAGCCATCTGGAAATACTCTTCACACGTGGGTCATTAAAGCTCCATTATCAAGCAACTATTAGGATGATTACAGTTACAGCTGCACTCATGTGCATCAGGACGTGCAGTAGAATGGCTGCTCTGAACGCACAGGAACACATTCACAAATATAAACCGGAGACCTTTACAAATCTATACCAGTTCAGGAAAGACAGACATACGGTCGACACAAAGTAAAAGTAGCGAAAAAATTCATTTCATACAACTGCGTGTTTAATCTAAAAGCTTTAATAAATACATACACTTAAGTATTATTGTTAATATAATAAAATTGGAAAATTGTTACTGACTGTTACCGTTTGCTCTTTCAACCTTTTTTGGTTGGACTATGATTGCGTTACTATTGTATCAGTATTGAGAAGTTCAACAATCAATTTCGAAGCACTTTTGTACGTCGCTCTGGATAACAGCGTCTGCTAAATGCTGGAAATGTAAAATTATAATAAATATGAGCCCATTTTTTTTTTAATGATCACCTTAGTCTCGTCAGATGCAGTAGTGGCCGATGCAAATTTTCTTTTAAGGTTAATTTTAAAGTCAAGGGTTATAGAATAAAATGTTGTAAATGTGGGTTTTCTTTATTACTTATTAGGTAATCAAAGTCATCATTGCTCAGGGTAAGTTAGCGGTGCTGTAACAATGGTAATTTGGTGGTGCTGGGAATCGAACCTTGATCTTCCAATTAGCAGTCTTTAATTACTGCACTACCACGTCCCCTGAATAACTGTATTTTAAATGAATTATTTGTGAACCAGCCCATTTTAGTTAATAATCCATTCGCTATCAAAAGTTATAAAAATATGAATATGGACTCAAAGCCACGCTCATGTTTTCAGTCGATTTCATCCAGAGCTGCTCTGGTTTCATTCACATTTACAGCATTTGGCAGATGCCCTTATCCAAAGCTCAGGGGCCCCACAGTGGTGGTTTGTTGCTGTTGGAAATCAAACCCCAGCCTTTCTTATCAGTCCAACACCATAACCACCAAGCCAGCCCTTTCCACAATATCAATTTCTATAAGTGGGTTGTTGTTTTGCCTCTAAAGAAAGAATTATAGTAGAAACACACGGAAAATGATCAAACAAGTACATCCACAAAAAGTACAAAAACGCAACCATTTACTTTCCCCACATGACCAGGTAAGAAATTGTACAGGGTTTTGAAGAGACAATTTGCGGCATGTATAATCTAACACCTGCTGTGTGTCTCACCAGGCCTTTTCTTTTTTATCAGTACTACACACTTGCAGAAAAACAAGCAAACCACAGATGACCTGAAAGGATGAGAAACGAAGGGACCAGAGCAGAAAGATATTTAGTGCCTTTTCACTTTGCCTTTAATGTGGTGACTAGAAGAAAAGGCCTGAAAGGAGCTCAGGCCCCCGACTACACAGATTTGCAAATAAAAAAAAAAATACTGTTCTCTTTGTCCACAAGCCACCACTCCACCCTAACATACACAGCGGCAAGACCACGCGAAGCGTAGAGTCAAGATAGGAGAAAGAAATTAGACTGAGATAGCAAGCAGGTGAGATGGGAGAGAGGGTAGAAGCTGAATAATGAGATATAAAGAAGGCAGGAAAATGAAGAATGAGAAGGCACATAGTTATAGAGGAGAAGAATATATATCAAAACGGCTATAGGCGATCCATAACTCTTAACTTCCTCCACTTTGTTAACAAAGAGAAATGATGACAAAGACAATTAGCGCCAAGCAGAGACAGCGGCCCAGGGCATATTTGACCGAGGAAGCAAATTTGACATCAATCCACCTCATTTATACATTTTATCATCCATTTGGGTGTAGTTTTGCTGTTAAATAAAGGAAATAAAGGAGACGTTGTGTCAGAAATTGCATACAACATATACAGGGGTGTCCAAACTCGGTCCCATGGATAAATTCTAAACAGACGGCAATTTGCCTATTGAATTATCTGATATGTGGTCCGACAAGCATAATTTACAACTGATGCAGTCTCTCGATGCGACAGCACCAAATTTTTTAGCTCGGATGTAGCGGTAAAACTTGAGTGACAATAATTCAATAATTCATACACACTGTTATATGTTTAGCACACAAGAATCCCTAAAGGCAGCAAAAGCGGAACAGACAATTAAAGACAACTGACTGATGTTAATCACATGACCGCTATCCGCGCTGTGAGATTCGGTGACGGTGTTTGAGTCGAGGTCTCCAATAGCTGTAACATGAAAAATGTGTGTAACATCATTTCTGCTAGAATATTTTCTTAATCTTACCCTTATTTCCAATGGATTTACTGTAGTATTGCTAAAGAAATATCTATATATATATATATATATATATATATCTATATATATATATCCTGGCTCTCTGAAGGGCAAAAGGAAGGAGGAGTACACCCTGGACAGGTCACCAGTCCATCAGGTTGATTGGTGACTCTAAATTGCCCATACGAGTGAATGCGTAGGCGTGTGGTTGTTTGTCCATGTGTTGCCCTGCGAAGGACTGGTGACCTAGCTTATTTGTACTTGTCGTAATAGGAAGATTTTCTGATGATTTTTTTCCCCCCACATACCTACAACTCGGACGTAAAACTTGCATACGATTTGGTGCGGGTTCTTGCTGTTTTCTTTACACTATGGAACACTATTTGTGTATACATTTAAGGCAACTCTCGTTGTCTCTTATAGTCCAACCGGGTCTCCCGTGGGGCACTGAGTGCATTGTAGCTCATCTTTCTGATTTACATGGATGTTAATTGTTTAGAATGTGTACGACTGCATAAGTTCCACACCCCCTTTTCACCCTTTAAAAGGTGCAGCTTTTGTATTTTTAGTAGGGAATAAGAAAATATCCACTCGAGGACCTAACTGATCAAGCTGGATACTTAAATGTCTGGACACGCGTACAGAGTAGCTCATCGCCTGGGGGGAAACTATGATGAAAATAGGAAGACTGTCTAAACATGTCCAACTCTGCACCAACCCTAGAAGTGTGAGGCACCAACCCCACCTGCTGCTTCTTTAATCCCGGCATGTGCACAGGGTGGTCCAGTGGAATTTCTTCCGATCAAAGACTGAGCAAAAAATATTTCTTCTATCACTACCCAGCTGCCCCTGCTGAGCCCCTGACCAAGGCTCTTTACCACTCAGTAGGATAAGAGCAGTCCAGTACCAAAATAAATAAATACAAATACATTTGTATTCAAGTTCTATTTGCTGCATCTCTTTTTCTCCAGTATTCCTACTACTCCTCTGTCTAGCCGCCCATGAATTTCAAACCACTGAACAGATGATGCATGTAGTCCCAGCAGACTGTTGACACTGGCTTTTGTGTGTTTGCTGACTGAGGACCAACATGTCCCGGCTATTTCAAGACAAAACAAAATCCGTCACTAAAGATTTAAATGCTTAGGATTATGCCGGCTAAGAGAAAGATTACATCGTCATCTCGTATTCAAGAGTCCACCCACAGTATACATAGAGTTCAGGAGCTTTTAGTGTGGACAGGGTGTGTCACAGTTGCAAAGTGTAGCATGACGGCGCATCTGCAGTGATTCACATTCCTATAAAATGGCAGCCGGAAGGTAAAACGTTGTATTTGCAATAATGTAGGCCTGACGGGCAGCCGAAGTTATTTATAGTAGTGGGATATTGTACAGCAGAGGTTGGCCATTATAAACAACAACTATTGGAAGCAGAGACAGTCCTTGAAACGAAGAGCGCACAGAAAAACAATACGTGCTTGTGTCTGTATCCGTGCGAGAGAGAAAGAGAGAGAGAGAAACAGAAGGAACAGCAAAGGTATCCCAGTTTGAGACAGATGGAGAGGAAGATTAAGTGCACGGAAAAGGGACACAAAACGAAATAAAGAAGGAAAACTGGGAAAGAGGCCTATAAAACGGGAGTGAGAGTGGAGAAAGTCTTGACTCAGTGGGTTGGGTGTTGAAAGGCTTATGATTGTGGGTTCAAGTCCCAGAACAACCGAGCTGCTACTGTGCAAGGCCCTGAACAGCTCAGTGGGTTTGAAAAAGATATAAGAACCTGATGAAGATAAATTATAGAAATGAGAGTGGTAGCTGGATCAAGAAAAGAAAGAGAGAGTAAATAAAGAGGAAGAGAGAGATAAAGAGAGAGGGGGAGCGAGATATATGGATAAACACACAGGAGCTTAGGCGGAGGGACAGAGTGAGGAACTTGCCCTGGAGGTCTCTAAAGTATTACAGAGCAATGATTACCGAAGCCATAAGGCACAGTTAGGCTGTCAGTGCTTTCTGTCTTGTTCTCTATATAACTGTGTTCACTTCCTCTTTCTTTTTTTTTTTGCCTATTGACCGAGTGTTCAAGAAAATATTCAGCCGGATAAATAAATGTAGGCTGGAAGATATAGATAGAGATATTTTAGAGCTAAAGAAAAAAAATTGCAGCAAACCCACTAACTCTCCTGAAGTTAATGTAGACATAAATCTCTCTCTCTCACACACACACACACACACACACGTGCATGGGTTTACAATTGCAGCATGACTAGATAAAAATATATATATATATATATATATATAAAGCCTCTATTTATAGTCCTTATCATCATAGTTAAACATTACTTTTCTTTTTTTAATATGATCAGATAACAGTTTTCAAAAAGTCGGTGAATCAGCTGTGATCTTCAGTATGGGTATTTTTATACCAGGCTAGAAGAAGTGATTGCTTCTTGCTGTGTAGTTAGCAATGACGTAGGACTTTTTACATAATAAATGCGAATATTTGGTGTCCGAAGCTGCCAACTCCATTTTTTGTTGTTCAATTTTATTTTTGATTTGGGTTTCTTCACAAACAGAAAATCTATTTTTCCCTGAACCGTGTGTCTATGTGGGCCCAAGATTTGGATAGGGTTATTTGTACAGATGCCATCTGAACCTACAGATTTGTGAGCATGCGATCAGGAATTAAACTATTTCTTTAATTTGAGGTCTTAGCTGGCCCAAAGGCAAAATATCTCCGCGTCTAAGCATAGCTCTCTTACTGCTCAATTAAATCTGGCCAATTAAATGCTTCTAAAGCTCATTATATTGCTATATGACATTTTCTGGTTAAGGATATCGTTATATTGCTATATGACATTTTCCGAACCGTTTAAGGAGACTCGGTTATAAAATAGCTGGCCTACGCAAAAGTGGAACCAATTCCAAGAATGTATTAAAATGTATTCATTTATTCAATCATCTTCTATACCCACTTATTCCCAAACTCTGGGTTACGGGGGTCTGCTGGAGCCTATCCCGGCGCACATAAGACGAGAGGCAAGGGGCTACACCCTGGACAGGTCACTAGTCCATAGCAGTGCCACACACACTCACATTCACTCCTATGGGCAATTTTTAATCAACCTAATGTACATGTTTTTGGACTGTGGGAGAAAACCGGAGTACTCGAAGGAAACCCACGCAAGCGCGGGAAGAAGATACGAACTTCGCACAGGAAGACCCGTGCCAGGGATTTGAACCCAGGACCTTCTTGTTGCGAGGCGACCATGCTTACCACTACGCCACCGCGCCGCCCTTGTATTAAAATTAAAGCTAATAATCGAGCTGTGTTAAAGCAATGAGTGATAATCAAAAGCATTTGAATTAACCATTCAAGCTCCAAACAACATGTGACCAATTATCACAATTATCGTGGTGACATGTTTCGGTGCTTGGACATCAAGTGGCTCCTGACCCGGATCACCTTAACCAGGATGAGTTGGTAAAGTGGGTGAATCATTTTAAACATAGCCCCTTCCGGTGGGACGGGTTTGTACTGTCTACCTGTTGGTGTGTGATGCGGTGTACAAATCTGTAGGCAAACGTTTAATCATTTGAGCAGAAAGCACGACAGGATGTTTGTTTATACTTGTAGTGTAAAAAAGGAGGCGATGAACATAAAACAGACTTGAATTCTGAATTCGCATTGGCTAACGGAGCCGACACAAATGAAAAACAAAACAGAAACATAAGCCATGTGAAAGTAACCCGAATCACAAAAGCATCACTTCCCACACTTATACCGTTGCTGCCTGGAGAGGATACCTGGGTATTTGTGACATGTGTATTGGCACCTGCACACAGCTGTGTGGCTTTTTACCGTGTATACAACGTGTTACATGGCTGTTAACAGAATTTGAGCAGTGTTTGCCGGCCCCATAAGCTTTCCAACAGCTTTGAGCCGTCCTGCTGTGTAGTGAGCGGGAATAAAAGGGTGCAGAAAAACAGCCTTCCATCATCATTATAACACTGAAACGTTTCCTCCACATGCCCACTGGCTTATTGTAGTGCAAAGAAATCAGCAAAATAAATGCAGATAAAACAGCTTCCAGGCTCACTGAATCGATCAGCGATAGACTGGAGACCACAAAATTGGTCACTGTGACAATGACCTCGAATGCTAGGGGAAATAAGGTGGAAACTTGGTTTTATATTGAGGATTTTTGTGAGTAATTTGTGAATAATGGGGGAAAACAAAAAATGTGTTCAGCTGGTGATGAACTGGTGACACCATGTTTTGCTTTGTAAATACTGTTTACAGTGTTTATTTTTAATATATTAAGATATTAGGTTAGGGTGGCGCGGTGGCGTAGAGGTTAGCACGGTCGCCTCACAACAAAAACAGTCCTGGGTTCGAATCCCGGGCACGGGGTCTTTGTGTGGAGTTTGCATGTTCTCC
>JAOTQW010098744.1:0-10321 GCA_026260075.1 Sisor rabdophorus | reverse complement strand
CCCGTGACCCCGGATTCGGGAATAAGCGGGTAAAGAAGATGAAATGAAATAAATAGTCAATATTTAATTAAAGTATGTGTCACAGACTTTATCCTTCGCCCCAGACACATACTTCAAATCACATCTGCTAAACCAAACCAAAAATGTTTATAGAAGAGAAATTTGTTATTTGAAAGGTTTATGTAATGAGTCTCCAGTGTCAGTGCTTTGTAATTATAAATGGATAAATATCTGGTTGTGTCTTTACAGTATCTGTCTTTTTAATACTTCAGATACACAATAACTTGTTTGTATGATTGTAAACACTTGTGTAGCCCTCAATGTTTTCATCCATACCGCTGTGGCTTGTGTGTATGTGTTGGGTGTAAATGCCGGTTCATATCAGTTCCTGGTTTTTACTGTTTCCTCTGTTCAGCTCTTGTAGTAAACAACCCTGCCATGTGGGCAGGATGTGCGCTCTGATTGGCCAAAATGCGTTTCGTAGGACACACGCCCTAAAATCCCGACTTGTTTACTCCAGAATTGTGGCCAGAGTTGCCAGATTGTGCTTAACCAACTTTCTATTTTCTAACCTGATTCGTGGAAAGAAAGAAAAAAATGAATTAGTACTTATCATCGTGTATAATTTTAGTTTTCTTGATAATTTATGACTCAACAGACAACTGCGGTTTGAGGAAGATTTGTTTTGTGCAAAAGAGAAATTTTGAGGTCGAGAACAACATGTCCGTGTAGTATGGCAACCCTGCGTACTGGAGGTATTGGCCACAGAGGAAGAAGAGGGCATTTTTGCAGGGTAAAAAAATATAATAAAATACAGGGAATTTTTAACTGATCAGCAAAATCGTTTACATTTGCACTCATACGTGCAAGATTTAATACTTTATATCACCACAGAAGTTACTGGAATCCCTATCCAGATTATTTTAAACTGTAAATTTAATACCACAAAACCTGTGGGATTTGCACTACACCCCTCACAATTCATCAGTATTGAATTTTCTTGCATCTTTTTGAAGCTCACATGTTTAGATGAGCTGCAGTGAAATGTAAACTGCTCAGAAATTCAGGGATGTGATTACATAACAGGTCCATAATATAGCTCGGAGAGGTTTCTAATTACACACACACACACCATAAATTCTTAATCAGTAAACACACATCCAGCTACTCCACCCTCGCGATGAGAGAGAAGTTAAGCTACATGAAATGCAACACTCAGTGTTTGCTACTTCATGCACAGCCCGTATGCATTTTAGATGTTTACGTTGATGCAGAACAGCTTGTGACGTCATGCATGTTTATTTAACATGCATTTTATTTTCTCATTAACATCATTGTGCTTTTTTTAAAGAAACCCCCTTGGTATGTCTTTTTTTACACACACCCACACCATGTTAACGACGTGCTTGCTGATGAGTAACTGCTGTGCCTTTGCGAGGAGAGAGACGTGTACGTGCAGAAGAGCACGTGGCTTCCTCGAGCTCGCGCTGCACGTCGCGTCGCGTCGCGTCAAACCTTCCCCCTCCTGCACGCACGCACACACACGCACGCACACACACACACACACACACACACACACACACCATATACTGACCGTTCAGCTAATCGAATTAGACAAGCCTGATAATAGCGTGTTACGTCACGACATTACATTAGTACTGTACAACCTCTTTACAGGAACTAGTGGGATAATTGATTCTTCCTGATTTTAAAGGGTTGATGGACTTTAACAAACTTCAGTGGACACCAATTTCTATTGAATTGCTTCAATGGGCAATTTAGAATCATCATGCTTTCAACATACATGCTTTTGGTTAGGGAGAGGAAAATGGAATAACCAGAGAAAACCAATGCAAGCACAGGGAGAACAGCCTCGAACCAACAGCAGCTAACTCCAGATTAAAATCTCATGACATAGCTTTACTGACCCTTCAACCCCTAACTGCCCTTATCCACATCACCCCCACAACCACCAGTGACCTTCTGCCCTTTAGTTTCCAGGTGTGCTGTTTTTAATTTTTAATAAAGTATTTTATAAAGAAAATTAATTATTTATAAAATAATTTATTTTATTCTGTAATTTAAAAAACAGGGGACACAAATTGATTTAATGTTACTAAAGTCAGACAGCATTTCTGCTTGTTTGAAGTTTTATATTCTTAAAACATTTTAAACCACTCACTTAAAAATTAATAATTTGCATAAAAATAATAAGAACAATGATAAATTTCAGTTGTTCATTCATAAAGGCGAGTATGACATGGCTTGAAGTTTGGACAACCAAAGTCATCTATTGCAGGAGACTCCAACCTTTACTGAACCATGGATGTCAGTCCGTCAGTTTAATATATTACGCTGGTTGATAGCTTACATAAACAAAAAAAATTCCAATATTATTTGTCACATACAAGATTATACACTATACAAAAAATTAGGAAATATTTTTCCACCAATGAAAGGATGGGTTTAGGGCACAGGGTCGGCTATGATAAAACAGGATGCTCAAGGATCCAAGTGCCGAGCAACAACTAAGACGATATCCAGTGTTTGAAGCAGCAAGTGACCAGGAGATAACAGATCAAATCGGGTTAATGCGTCATTCTTTCCAATCAATCAGCATTTCCATTTTGATGTTATTATAACATTTTGTTCATTCGTTTTTTACAGGCCAATTCATTATTTGGTAGCTAGAAAAATATGGAAAAAGGCATGATCTGAAATGGCATTGTTTACTAGTCTGCTTAGTATGTGTGTAATGTCACATTCTTGAAAAAATATCTGCATGTGTGAGAACACATGGCACTGAGACATTTGTGACCCTGAGAAGAGAGTCTGACATGTGATCTACAGAAAAGATCTGGTGTCCAAATTTGTTATAGATTTATCTTTAGCATGAGTAAGACATTAGAGAAGTTACGTTTTACAATAAAATGCTTTTAGAGACATCCAGGTGTCAGTGACACACACACACACACACACACACACACACACTGACTGCTACACTCCAGGTCCTTTTGATAATACTCAATTAATTAATACTTTTAATATTAATTAGCTACTACTTAAATACTTCCACTTCAGATAATTTCTCTCCAGTTACTCAGCTAGAAACCTGTGTAACTGATTTTATCATTAATGATATTTTCCAATACATCACAGCTTCAAATAATACATCAGGTCAGGACAAAACTGTTCCATGACCAAGCCCGGTTTTTGCCAATTATAGAAGGCTGCGCAGACAGATATCTCAGGTGGGAAATATTTGAAGTAAAAAGACGGGAGAAAAGAGAGAAGAGTAGGAGGAAAAAGGAGAGTAAAAGAAAAGTCTGAACATTATCCAGTGTTTCTCCTCTGACTAAAAATTAAGAATAAAAAAAAAAAAGACACCAGCATTTTTTTGATTGTTTATTATCAGCAAATTTTGTGTGGTCTCTAATAGTGGAGAAGATGAGCGATTACAATTAATTTACTTTCTACATGTTTTCAGTCACATGAGATCATGGCAAAAGGTCTTGCACTCTGACGACGGCTCGCCGTGAGACTGGTTTTTCCCTCCGAATACGAGCAGCTTTAGTTTACTGAATAGTTTAAAGAGCATTTACACAAAAAAGGCCAGCGTTCAGGAAAATCCGGTTGGTTCGGCTCATAGGTTGTGTAAATAATGACAATCAATCAACTTCCGAACTGATAATTAACAACAAACTTTTGAATAGAGTATGTTTTTTATGTAACACGGGGGAGGTCCAAATTAAATTTAAACTTAGTGTCTCTATATTGACAAAATAAAAGCAATGTAAAAGAAATGGTGAAATTAATAAACACTTAATCCAGTTAGAGATTATGAAGCCTGACAGAAAGAGGAAGCAATAGAATGTCTGTTGAGATGAGCTGCAGTGGCTGAGCTGCATTAGTGGAATATTTAGGCAGCATTTTTTTCTATTTTTTATCACTTTGTGATTTATGTTTTGCATACAAAATATAAACCAGCAGCAAATTAGCGAACATCAACTACAGTTCAGTCTGCAAAAGAGAAAAAGAATATTTGACTAATAAGGGCAACATAATGACAAATAACAGACTTTTATACAGCTGATTTTATACAGCAGAAATAATTGCCCAAGTAAATTTAGCTGTGGTACTAGTTAATTATAAACCATTAGGTTGATTATTAATTCAACTGAAACATAAATACACAATAACTCTGTAAATGTCAGAATAATTCCCAACACCGAAGACAAAATCCTCCAGACATCTATATAAACTTTTTATATCAAACACAGAATATGACTGACACCTTAAAACATCAGCTGGATTAAATATGACTTCAAAGGTATTAAAGGAAAAAAAGGAGAAGAGAGATAAGAAAAGAGAAGATTTAAAAAGGGAAGAGAACACAGAACAGGCAAATAAAAAAAAGAAGAAAAGAGACAAGAGAGAAAAAAAGGAGAGGAGAAGAGAGAAAAAAGAAAAATGAGAATAGAGAAGAGAACAGAACAGATGAACAAGCAAAAAAAATGAGAGAAAAGAAGGCAAAGATAAATAGAAGAGAAAATAAAAAAGAAAAGAACCAAGGAGAAAAAATAAGACAGGAGACGATAAGAGAGAAAAGAAAGAATACGAAAGGAAAGGGGAAGGGGTTGCCTATTGGTTAAGGTGTTGGACTGATACCAGAAAGACCGGGGTTCAATTCCCTGTACCACCAAGCCACCAATGTGGGCTCCTGAGCTCAGTTGTAAGTCACCCTGGATAAGGTTGTCTGACAAAAGCTGTAAATGTAAAAAGAAAAAGGAGAGAATAAAAAAGAAAAGGGAGAAGAGAACAGGGAGAAAGGGGAGAAGGAAGGAACAAGAAAATAAAGGAGAGGAGAAAATGGAAAGAGCAAATAAAGATAAAGATTGAAGAAAAAGCAGAGAAAAGAAAAGAACAGGGAGAAACAATGACTGCAGGATAACTACATGACTGACACCTTATACCAACAGATGGATTAGAAAATCCCTCTAAATTATTATTGGCACCAAAATTGAATACAGATGTTGATCAGTGATCGTTTGTGAGTGGAGATGGAGTTACGTTCTTATTCCACTTCAACCCCCTGTCAGCTGGCAGTGCTGAGGTTCATGTAAACACGAATTCTTGCTTTGATTTTTGCTTCATATAGAAAACTAGATTTGCCTTTAAAACTAATCAGGATACCAGGTTGATAGAATTTTGGTGTTTCGGTTCTTTATGTTCTGTCTCGAGTCACATGATGCGCTCAAAACTTCTATTGTTCTCATTCAGTTGTAGCTGAAAATATTGTCACATTACACAGACCTAAAGTTTTAGCTCCATTTCGGGAACTTGTTCTTTCTGACCGTTTGGAAGGTATGTGGTGTGGTGATGTGGCAGCAGGCTGTTATTAGTGTCTTGTTTTAGAAATTTTGTCATTAAAAAAGCAAACAAATAAAAAAATGTTCAGCATGCGTTTGGGTAAATCCTGAGCATGCCGATGTTCCATTCCTGTCGGGGACAAGAGCAAAGAAGGATCAGAGACAGAAGTTGTGGTTATTTCTGGTTCATGTGTAGAAAATGAAAAAAAAAATCAGAAACAGTATTAAGGGCTACCGGAAACGGAAGTGTTGGAAACTACAGGTTCACCACGCCGCCATTTATCGTCAACTGGGAGTTGCGTTCTGCAGGACAAAATACACCACCATGTTATAGAGTATAACGATTTCAATTCAAAATTCCGTAAATTTAAAGGAGAAACGTTAGCATGCCTAGAGTGTGACTCCTCCATGGCAACAGCTGGTTAGGGCCAAGCTGCGAGGCTTCCGGCAACACGGTGATATCTGGCGAGAGATGCGCACGTGATGAGTCAGTGGTTTGAGAGCTGATAGACGTGGTGACGTAATTATACGGCTGTCGGTTTCATACTTACTCCTTTCAGGTGCACGGTTGTCTGTAACATCTGTAGCCTGCACCTGGAAAAAAAACAATCAACCAAAAACACTTTAAAACCTGACAAAGTTTAATCTGGATAAAATCAATCGGATCACACAGCTTACTCGAACCAGCGTCGACGGATTCCTCTCCACTGCAGCCTTGTTTTTCAGGCTAAATGACTGCCTGTTGAACACCAGTAAAGAACAGGTGTTTAGATAAAATTATTTAGCACAGTCTGTATTAAATAAATGCCTAACATTTAAAAAACGATGACGACATACATATCGTGGCTGACCTCTAGCGGCGGAAAAGTTTATTATAAAGGTGAATACCACTAACTGAAATACTTTACTGCCCTCTGCAGGCCAAGATTATAAAAAGGCATATTAATAATCTTTATATTTTATATAATAATCTAAATAATTCATTTAGCTTTTACACCCGCTTATTCTCTCACTTGGGGGGGAGGGGGGTATCTCTGCTAGAGCCTTCCCAGCGCACACAGAATGAAAGGCAGTAGTAGAATTCTTTATAGTTTCGTAACAAGATTATAAATAAACTCATTTCTGAGTTTATTTAGAGAAGAAACGAAAATTAAAAGAAGAAAAAAGAGAAAATAAAATAGGAGAATAGAAGAGAAGAATTCTTCAGGAGAAGTGAAGAAAATAAAAGAATAAAATTAAAAAAATTAAAGAAGAAAAAAAGCAGAAACAAGTAGAGAAGAAATAAAAGAAGAGAAGAGAAAGCTATTCTACTTATCTTTAGACTGTTTTTTAGATCTTCAAGTTTCTGATAACATTTAATCTTACAAAGGTTTAAAATTCCTTTTTTTCAGTATCCTACTCTCATTTCAGTAGGGATGTGGTGTTGGACAGTGTTGGTCTGCAGACTGTGGTATGAACAAGGGCCACGCCTCATTCCTGCCAGATTCCACCAGCTGAAAAACTCGACTGTGCTGTACTGGAATGCTGTTGTAGTCAAGGAATGAAGGCAAGAAATTTTGCTAGCAGAAAAAGAACTCAGGCGATTTTCCAGATGCCTCTTACCTGTGACAGCTGGTGCAGAGAGCGAGGAGTGTGATGGCTAAGACGAAGACCATGACCATAGAGAGAAGTGCCATCGACGGGAAGTTCGTCGCTTCCCACGTCTGCAGGTCCACGTAGATGGGGGCCATAATCCAGATTCTTTAAAAAAAGTACACATACACACACAAATTTAAGAAAGAAACAGTGTCAGACATCTAAAAGTTATGTACTTAGGTTATAACATGTTATTATCATTAATAACTTTCAAGGGTGTACATGATCTAGTGTTGACCCCAGGAATGTTCTGCTGCAGATGTGAACACAATCCTAGATCAGAAAGGGCACCAGGAGGGCATTAGGATGGAGATAGATTGAGATTTATGGCCAAAAGCTGGAGCTGTGAGGAGAAACTAAAATGAGGCGACTCCTTTTTTGGAGGCCATTTTTTTGTATAGTTTTCTGTTTTTAAGATATTTTTGCGTTTATTGAAGAGATGAAATGGGAAAGATAGAGAGAGAGAGAGAGAAAGAGACAAAACTAGAGAGCAAGAAACAAACAGCGAGAGAGAGCAAAAGGTGGGACCGGAAAGGACCCGCGTTTGGAATGAAACCTGGTTTAATTGTCGACGATCATTTTTTTTGTCAGTTCTTATCTAGTGTTTCAGCCTGTCAACATATTTTAGACATTTTTGTCACAGTTGATTATCATCTTGTTTCTTGTTTCATGACACAAAGCTTAAGGTTATAACACGTTTCACGTTTTTACACAAACCCCTCTTCCTTTCTCTGATCGACGTTTACATTTCTCTTGTGCTGCTGATTTTAAAAGAAAAAAGCAAAGTAGGGAAGGGCAGAGCTTAATTCTGGGTAAGAAAAGGATAACAGGATCTGATCGTCTGTTTAAGACCAGAATAAAAGCATAATAACCAAAATAATAATTATAATAATATCATCATTAAAATAATTTGCAACAAAAAGTAGCTCTGAGTCATTTATTTTAATCGGTTGTATGATTCATTTAATCCATGTGAGAATTGTTGGAGAACGATAGCCACTATTTGACATCTCTTTGACCACGCCCCTTAATTAGGAGTGAAAAAGTGTTCTTACGATCAAAGAGTTTTGCTTGATAGTAATTTCATAAAAACTTTTAGCTCAGTTTGTTGAGAGGACCCGTGGAGATCTTCTATTTGTTACAATTTTTAACTACGACTTATATTATTATAAGAAATCAATTCTCAACACATGAAAGGACAATGTGACTGAATGACACCGTAGCTGAAGTGAAACACAGTGGTGTCTATATGAAATCAGAGCTGTTCTAGAATTTTTTTTTAGATAATTCCTAGTTTGTTCCGACCTGTTGGCTCACTTTGCTCTTCATTTCACTCTGTTTGTTCAGGTTTCTGTTAAACCAGAAACTGGTGGATTTATATTTTACAATTTTATTGCATGCAGGTTGCACTTGCCATGCTGAACTTTTGCACCAGCTGGTTTTCCTAGACACATTTACATTATATAATTGACATCCTTTCAATGATACAATTTATTTTAAGGGTGGTACTCAGGAAAATGTTTAAAAGAGGGTCAGTAGAGCACTTTAGCTTCGTTTCATCATTTGTATACCTTCCACAGGCGTGTCTGCCCAAATTACTGGGAGGGGAGCACTGGAGGACATTATTAGTGTGCAATGCGGTATTACTGCACTTTTTTTCTCCTCCTCTCTTGGATAGTTAAACAAAAGAACAGGACACACCCACTTGGCCTTGTGACAGAATTTTGGGGTTTAATATAAACTAGAGATTTTTTCTAAAATACATACAGGATACATACAGATCACTTCCTTACTCTTACTACCCACGTTGACTTCTAGAACAGAACTAATGATGCAAAACCAAACTAATCGAATAAATGTGCAGAAAAGAGAGTATTTAAAGAGATGCTCTCTCTGCCATTTTGATTTTATTTATGTTTGCATATATTTACAATGGAAAATTATATAATAGTTTACAAGATGAAAATAAAAATATTTGAAAAGTTATTTTTTAGATTATTTTGGTACTTGTTAATCAATTGCATCTATAATGTTTAATTCAGGATATTGATGTTTAAATTTTAGGTGCGCTCCTTCATCCCCACCTGCAATTCTCTGAAACTGGTTCGAACGACCTGACAGAAAACCCGCTCTCTCTGTCATATTACTTTCTGCACTTCACCTCCACACACTCCCAAAATATTCTTTTTGAAAAACTTTTTGTCTGACTCAAATTTTTCTTCCAACAAGGATAAAAAAACAAGAGCGGCGTTACAAGCAACAATATGCGTTCCAACTGCTATTAAATTTTATTTACAGATTAATAAAACATATTAAAGAGAAGTCACGTACATGTTTTCCACCAAAATTTCGTCGCTTTACTGATGAAGGTGAAGATCCTTTTCTCCTTCTTGATTTCTTGACCTCTTTTTCTCCAATCAAAAGCAGAACGTCTTCACCATGTGTGTGTTCTTCATATCAGTCAAAGAGCCTCAGCACCGTCTCCTGTCTGAGTGAGTGTAAGAGTGTCGCACACACAGGTAATATACACACCTTAGTAAAAGAAGAAAAACCTAACTTCCTCATTCCCTCTCTCAGTCATTCTCACTTTTTCCTTTTCTCTCTCTCTCTCTCTCGCTCTCTCTTTTCTTCCTCTTTTTCTTTCTGTACACACACATTCACACACTGTACAGGTGTGTGTTTTAGTTTGTTATATGGCACATCACATCACACCTAACAATTACTTATTTATTTTACTATTATTTTAATTCCGTTTCCTTCAGACACATGTTTAGCTCATGTTTGGATTTATGTTAAAAATATTTCAAAACTTGTTCAATGCCATTGGGAACACAAGTACAACTGTACAAAATGAGCAAGTTTAAATCTTCTTAGACATACAAGCATGCACACACACAAACACACATTTTTGTAATTAGTGGAAAGTTGCCATTTTTTGCTGATGATGTAATCAACGTTGTCATTCTATCCCATTTGCAAAATCTAAGTGATGAAGTCTTTCATTAATAGAAATTTTTCAGATCAGACTTTAAAGGAGCAAACCACTTAATTGTTTTATCATTTACTATTGTTTATTTATTTTCCGGCCAAATTTTTATTTTATTCATTCACTGATCACTTCTCTTTTGATTATAATCTTGAATACACAGTTTGTTTGTTGTTGTTTTTTAGGATAATTCTGTACATCATTTTATCGAATACAATTGAATTTATTTGTATATTATAATTAGAACAGTGGATATTTGTGAGCAGAAATATGGCTTTATGCCCAGAAAGAGCACTACATATGCAATCTTTGCTCTGAGAATGCTGATAGA
>JAOTQW010098711.1:0-10322 GCA_026260075.1 Sisor rabdophorus | reverse complement strand
TTCCTTCCTTCCTTCCTTCCTTCCTTCCTTCCTTCCTTCCTTCCTTCCTTCCTGTGGTTTAACCCTTGAAGGAAAAGGAAAAGTCTGGTTCTACACATCAACCAGTCTTTATTCTTGACTTTCAGCTCTATCTATCACTCCTCTTCATCTCTCCTTCCTTCCTTTTACACACACCCGTCATTAATCATTTCCAACAGTTTGTTTATTTTTTCTTTTTTGCTGGAGTCCTGCTTTCATCCTGGCAGGCGGGCCTGAGGTAAGTTAATGTAAAATGAGACTGCCTTGTGTGTATGAAGCAAACTCCATCACTCCATCGTTTACATCCCACAGTGTGATCTGCAGATGAATGGGACTTCCTGCCGGTTGGAAATTCTCTTCCTGCTGTACACTAAGCTTTATCAATTCATAGCGGCAGGTGGCTGCAGAGTAAAAGACGCTTTCAGGCTTGCACTGTTGCATTTTTTGAGACAAAAACAAAACACATGACATTTGAACTTAAACAAATTTACAGTAAATGCTGCTGATGCTTATTTATCTTCCGGCTTGACTTGAGGAAAAATAGATGGCTTGACATTAGCTGTTTTTGATGGACGTTTTTAACGTTTGAAATGTTCGGTTCTGGAAGATATGTTTTGCAAAGTGATAACCAGTAGATTAATGTATTTTTCTTGACCAGGAAGTGTTTAGCGATCAGCCATTGATCACTGTAATACATGCTAACAAACAGTAAAAAAAAGTTCCTATTATTGTCCAGCATAAATGCTGATCATGTTCAATCTCTGGAGATGACACAAAGCAAGATCTAGGAAGAGGAGCTTGTGCTTTCTCTCCCTCTAAATCATAGTGACACCAGACTATTAAAGGTATCAGTGAGTGGAGAGAGGTTTTCTTCAGGTCAATATAATGCAGCAGTTTTAAAAGATATGCTGCCCATGATTTATTCATTTATTTTCTATACCTGTTATTACCTAACTCGGGAGTCACAGGGTCTGCTGGAGCCTATTCCAGTACACATAGGGTAAAAGGCAAGGCTGAACTCTGGACAGGTCACAAGTCCATTGAAGGGCCATACATAGACAAACAACCACACACACTCACTCCTATGGCCAATTAAGAATCGCCAATCAACCTATTGTACATGTTTTTGGACTGTGGGAGAAAACCGGAGTACAGAAAAGCCCCTTGCCCAGGAATCAATCCTGGGATCTTCTTGCTGTGAGGCAACTGTTCTAGCCACTATGCCACCAGCTTTTTTCAAATAAATATTCAATAGTTAAGAGCCGGCAGGATCCTGCTTGATTTCACTCTGAAGTTTCAATAGCACTATATTCATTTTTAGCTTAATGTCTGCAAGGTTTTTCAGTGCTTCTTTACGGAACCTCTCAGAGCTATTGAATGTTTGCATTGCACAAAAGGTTCTTTGAAGGATAAAAGTGTTGTTATGACACAAACAACAGTTGGAGTGGCGGTAAACACTGAAGACTTCCAGACACTAATCAATGGAAAGGACGTATTATTGCTCACGTGCCAATCTCAAAGGACAAAGAGACCTTCAGTCTGGTTTCAATTCTTCTGCATGATCAGCAGAAACATCCTCATGCTCCATATCTCCACATATCTCCATAGATCTTAAGAGGAAATGCCACAAAACCACTGTATATGTAGCACGGCACTTGGGTTTCTACCATTTCCGGTTCAACCACAGTTTGCAACTTGAGTTGAAATCAATGCCCCTGTGCTGCTTGATTGGTGTCAAAGTCTCATTATAGAAAGCTTTTTCAATCAGAAACAGGCATCTTTCATGCTGATTGTCTGATGAATTCAACAAACAAAACAGAAACATTTCACATGTTTTTTAAATGTTCTGTCTTAAAAAAAACCCCTTTTTTATGCTCTACTTCCCTCATGGTAAAAGAAAGCTGTTGTGTTTTCAGCTTTACATATATTTCCTTTTTTTGCCAGACAACTTTTATTTATCTGCCGGGGCTGGGTATTAAACCAACAATCTTTTGATCGAAATTTTAATACCTTAAACCTGGAGTGTCAAACTCAGTTTCTGGAGCTACAAAGTCCTGCAGAGTTTAGTTTCAAAATCTTATTCCAAATCACAAAACATGGATTTTTTTAAAGAAGCCTGATAGACATGATTAGCCGGATGAGATGCAATTAATTAGGGTTGATGCTAAACTCTGCAGGGTGGTGACCTTCCAGAGGTGCCTTAAATGACACTGAACATAACCAACTGTGATTTGTTTGTTTAAATTATAATCAGACATGAGTTTTGTGTATCGGCTGATTCCCCTTTCCAAACATATCATGCACTACAGCTGCTAAATGATCATGCAGCAGCAGGTTTGAGGTGACAGGGCAGACAGCGGAGGACCACTTGACCCTTATAGGTCTCTGTAGTGCTGACACAGTGAGGTGTGTGTCAGTACGTGAAGACTGTAGACAGCTAATCGAACGCCGGCATGGGTTTAACTGTCCTTTGATTCTGCTGTCCATTATTCACTGATGAAAAAAATGACAAACCACATGGCGACCAGAAGCAGTGTAGGTGTGGATTTGTGTGCTAATTTACAGATCAGCAATTTAAATAACCCTTTGCTTGCAGTGAAAGTTATGGTACAACCTTTACTACAACACATCAGCCATTTACTCATTCATTCATTTTCTACCCCACTCATTCCCCTAGCTTGGGGTCATGTGGGTCTGCTGGAGCCTATCCCAGCACACATTTGGCAAGGGGCAGGGGTACATTCTGGACAGGTCGCCAGTCTATCGCAGGGCAACATATAGACAAACAACCACACACTTATTCATTCCTAGGGGCAATTTAGAATCCCCAATAAACCTAATGTACATGTTTTTGGACACTGGGAGAAAACCACGCAAGCAACCGGAGAACATGCAAACTTCGCACTGGAAGCCCACAACCTTCTTGCTGTGAGGCAAACATGCTAAACACTAAACCACCATGCCACTCCACGCATCAGCCATTAAAGTTTTATTTTTAATGTAAAATGATTGTTAATAATAATATGCAATTAGCCTCTTTTGTGGTTGGTTTATTCTTTAGAGGTGCCGATAATTTTGCTACTAACACATCTAAAAGCAGCTTTTACTTATTGAAACATTAAAATATCAACTTTGATTTGTAATAGTTGTAATTTATGTGATTACATCATTACATCATTAAATGCTGTTACACCTGTGGTGGTTTATTACATTGAAGAAATGTAGTGCATATTAGCACATGGTGTTATATACGTCATAAAGTATTGATTGGATGTATGAGTCTGCCTAATGCACTGGGAGCCATGAAGTCTCCTGCAAACATATGATTTTAATAGATATAATAATATAATATAATAATATCATAAATGTCATTGGAAAATTTCTGGCTTTGCGTCCTGATGCACAAGTATGCAACTAAGCAAGTATGCGACTATGCAAGAATGCAACTGTGTTAGACTTTTTCTGAGCACTGATCCTTTTTCAGCATGGATCTGTTCTCTCATCTCTTAGAGAATGCCAGAAAAAAATATTGTGTAATGTCACAAAGCAGTGAAAAGGAAGCCAGTTATTAGCCACATTCCATCTGAATTTGGCGACGCTTATCAAGCAAGACAAGCATTGTGTGTCATGTTCGTGTTCATTTCTGCTCCTTGATTATCTCACATCTGCACAACATGGTGGCATGTAATAAAAAAACAAAAAAACAATATGGATCTAGCAAGTCTAGACTGCTACATGGAGTTCCATCAAAGAACGATAAATTGTGCAATAAATTTACAACAAAAATGGGACTCTTTTTAAAAAAAGTGATTGTCATTCTTCAAGTCAATACACGCCCACATCTAAGCAGCGCAGTTTATTTCCACATAACCACACCCGATCGAGATCACTCCAACAGAACATTCGACACTGAGCTGAAATTCAGGGAAGTGTGTGTTATTAAATGAAATCTGAGCAGATCAGGATGAGCTGACGGTCACGCCTTTCCTATCTGTTCCTTGCAATGCTCCCCCAGATTCCTTAGAGGAAATATTAATTCAATTAGAATTACTCAGATGTTGGGTTGATTATTTCCTGACTAAGTTAGAGCGGAAGCTGATACATGCTGTGTAGAAACAGAAATCTCTTTTCCAGTCACTTCACCCTGACTAAGGCGAGCTGTCTGGATTTAATCGTGCCTTGACGACCCGCCGTTGTCCTGACGCCATGCAGACATGTGGCATTCAATGTTAGGGGTGAAAAGAGATACTGCCGAGCTGGAGTCGATCAGAGAGTCATGCAGTAGGGAGGTTGTTTTGCCCAATCAGCCCTGAAACTAGGCTGCCGTAATATATAGATTATCCGTTAGGCATGACAGCATGCTTTCAATAAACTGTGTAATTTTAACCGCAACGATTTATTTAGTTATTTTTTGTTTACAAGGACAAGTGTCAGCCTCGCTGATTAATTCTGCCTCCCTGTCCTGGAACCTCATGCCAGACCTCAGCTTTCTCTGTAAGAGACAAACTCATTCGTCCGAATAAACAGAACAGGATACTCGCTGTCGCTATTCTATTTCATTTTTTTCCATGAAAGACAGATGAACAAAGTCATCTGTGTCAGAGATCTATGTCATGGCTTACTGGGGTGCAGTAAAAAAAAGAGAAGAAAATGCCAGAAAGGAACTATCTGGTAGAAGAGTCGAAATATTCTCAGACACTCCATGTTAAGCATAACTGGTGAACTGGTTTTCTTTTGGTGGAAGGAATGTTTTTTTTTATTATTCATTTATTTATTCATTCATTTTCTATACCTGCTTATTCCCAAACTTGGGGTCATGGGGGTCTGCCGGAGCCTATCCCAGCGCACATTGGGTGAAGGGCAAAGAGTACACCCTGGACAGGTCGCCAATCCATCGCAGGGTCACACACACACACACATACACACATACACACACACACACTCCTATAGGTAATTTAGAGTCACCAATCAACCTAATGCACAGGTTTTTGGACTGTGGGAGGAAACCAGAGTACCCGAAGGAAGAAAGACCCCGTGCTAACCACTAAGCCACCGCGTGGCCCCTGATTTTATTAGTAATTCTTTAATTGCGGCTAGCATCTGCCCTGGATAGACAAATGGTGACTGCGATCTAGTGATGTTCGTTTCCAATGTCCAAATCAGTCTATTTAAAAGTTTCTTCTTAGTAACCCAGCTGAATTTCTGGAGCCATACTTGAGTTGAGACCTGCACATACTTGATTCAGTGCTAAGTTAAAAAGAAACAGTAAATTTTTGCATAATATGACTAATTGAATGAAATCTCTAAATCGGACAGAATCATTTGAAATGGTTCATGTCTCCAGTATGGACTTAATTTATTCATTCATTCATTAATTCATTCATCTTCTGTACCCGCTTATTAACTTTCCGGGGTCACAGGGGTCAGCTGGAGCCTATCCCAGCGCACATAGGGCGAGAGGCGGGGGGAACACCCTGGACAGATAGCCAGTCTATCACAGGCCCACACACACAACCACACGCACTTACATTCACTATGGGCAATTTAGACTCACCAATTAACCTAATGCACATGTTTTTGGACTGTAGGTTCTGGGTTCCCGGGCAAGGGGTCTTCCACGGTGTACCCTTGCCTTTGACCCTATTTACGCTGGGATAGGCTCCACCAGACGTGATGTTGTGCTAGGGAATAAGCGGGTATAGACAACGAATGATTGAATAAATCTATTTAATAAATTTCTCAGTGGTATAAAAGAGATAAAGCAGGATTTGATATATATGAATGTATTAAGTGTATTTTCATCCTGGTCCCTGGATGATACACCTTATGATCAAAATTTAGCTTTGTTGCAAATGATGCCATTCTGTTAGGGCTAACTTCCATAACCTATCATTAAAGCCAGCTGCTGTCGCTATACCAGTCTCCTGCTTAAATTTTTATATTTGCAGTTTACAGTTAAACCTGTAATCAAATCCGATTTCTAAAAATCTCTGAATTATGAGTTAATCAAACACTTCTAGTCATATTTTTGGATATAGACATAAGTATTAATAAGTATACAGGGCATTATTTATTATAGCACTGATTTATTATTACATTGATAGTTTTGAACTTGCATTCATACTTACTCCTATGGGCAATTTAAAGTCATCAACCAATCTAATGTACATGTTTTTAGACTATGGGAGGTAATCGGAGTACCCGGAGAAAAACATGCAAACTCTGCACAGAAAAAGACCTTGGACTTTGGATGCAAATGAAGTTTTATTTAAAATAACACAAACAAACAGAGTTTGATCAAATTTAAAAAGTGGCCCAGTAGTGCAACACATCCAGCAAACCTAACGTTGTCAGCGTAAGGACTTCATCAGCAGTAGTAAGGTGTGCTGAGTCATTAAAGAATAACCTATTGTGTTTTTGGCGAGGTGGCATAGTTGTTAGCAGTTCGCCACACAGGGTTCGATTCCCAGGCAAAACTCTGTGCAGAGTTGGCATTTTCACCCCGTGTTACTCTGGTTTCCTCCAACAGTTCAAAAACATGTATATTAGGTTGATTGGTGACTCTAAATTTCCTATAGGTGTTAGTGTGTTTGGCTGTTCATCTATGTGTGGCCCTAAAACTAAACCTGTCCCGGGTATAGCCCTGCCTCTCGCCCTATGTGCGCTGGGATAGTCTTCAGCAGACCAATCTGACCCTGAGTTTGGGAATAAGCGGGTATAGAAGATGAATGAATGCTATTGCTTTTTTTTTTTTTTTTACCGTTTTCAGGTTCTTGCTTTTGGTTTAAAGTTTAGGATCAACATAGATCCTGAGATAAAGTGTTCCGAGATGAGTGACTGTACATACCGCTTTTTACTGGTTTGCTTCTCCAACTGAAACTTTTCTTCAGTTGTTTTTACCCTTGGCGTGCTGATTTTATTTCCTTTTGAATGATGACTTTCTGCTGTGGAGGTTGAAAAACTATAAAATAACCTACGTTTCTCTATGGAAGTAAGTGGCCTCAGAGTAGTGCAGGATGCTCTGCTAATGCGTGTATTTTTATGAGCAGTTTTTATGTTATTTAATACAAAAATTCATTCAATATTTTTCAGGAATAATGACGAGGCTCCCAATAACCCAGAAGAACAAAACAAAAAAAACATGGTTTAATGCATTTTTGGCAGGAGTTGTGTTGAGAAAATTGGCAGCCATTACAACGTTAGTTTTATTTTTTATTCAAAGATATATTCAGGCAATTATTTTATTTTTGATAGGAATCAACAACATCAAACAAACAAACGAATGAGAACAAGGCCCTCTGACGAAGCTGTTGCTATAGCAACGACATTGGTTCAGAACCATATTTCAGCATGGTAATATTAGACCTGTTGCGTGTCTCATCTCTTCTTTATCCAGCCAAGCCTCAAACCTTAGCCTAACGCTGTGATGCACTTATTTTATATTTGAATGAACTTTCACAGGGTTCCAAAGCCTGACATTTCTCATTTCTTAAATCAAATTCATTTCTCATTTCTTAAATCATTCATTCATCAGCGCCGGTAATCACACAGTAGCAGAGGATACCTTTACATCTGCTAAATAAACAACAAATGCTAGCACTCAAGTTGCTTTCACCAGCAGTCGCATGGGTCACTGGTCAGCTCAAACTTCACACATGAACAGCCAGGCAGAATCTAAAAAAAGCTTACTTAATTATTATTCATTGCTATTAGCATGAAAAGCAAAAAAAAAACTAGAAAGAATTAGCATGAAATTTCTGTCTTAGATCTAAAGTCTGATGTTATTACTTTTACACTTAAACATCTTCATCTCATCATCTCTATTAATTCTTTACCTATCCATAGCGAGGACTTTAACAATACCTTTTCTAGGCATAGGCAAACTAGGTGGTTGCCTTGACTACCTATTAGGGGGGGGTCAGTAAACCCACGGCAAGTATTATTATCATTATTTATAATTATTTTTTTTATTTCTTTCTTATTTTTTCATTTTAACTTTTTATTAATCAGCTACATACAGTTATCAGTTTCCCCCCTATGATAGCGGCCACTGCTGTTAAGAAGTATCATGCTGTATTCATTCATTCATTCATTCATTTATTCATTCATTTCTATACCCGCTTATTCCCTAGTTACGGGGTCTGCTAGAGCTTATTCCAGCTCACATAGGGTGAGAGGCAGGGGTACACCCTAGACAAGTTGTAATCTCTAGGCAATTAAGAGTCACCAATCAACCTAATGTACCTGCTTTTTCCCTAACTCAGGGCCATGGGGGTCCGCCGGAGCCTATCCCAGCACACATTGGGCAAAAGGCAAGGGTACACCCTGGACAGGTCTACACATAGACGAACAACCACACACACACTCCTATAGGCAATTTAGAGCCCACCAGAAGTAAACCCATTCCTTGCCTGGGAATCGAACCAGTTGTTTTCAAAGTTCAGACCCCATCCTCCTATTAGGATTTCATTAGCATTTTTATCTGCTATAATGTCCCTTGGCACACCTTCAGTACCAAGACTACCAGCCTCACACTTGAACACTGTTTGCCGGTTATCTGATTCAAATTGCAAATCTGAATGTGTTTATTTTTCTCTGAAGCTGTGCCCTCAATCTGTAAAGGTCATTTATTTCTTTGTGGGTTTTGGTGTCATTTAAAATGAATAACTTTCTTACAAGACAGAAATACAGAAGAAAAAAAGAAAGTGAAATAAGCTAGCAGGGTCAGCACAAAACAATGCATGCTACTTTAAACAACACTTCAGAAGCTGTTTTACAAAAAAAGGCCCCAATTGATTATTTTTCTCCTGACTTGTTTCTAAGGTTAGTGAGATGTTCTATACTATAAAGTTTTTGCATTTACACTTAATGTATTGGGGCATTGGTGGCTCCATTGGTTAAGGAGTTGTTGTTTGAAAGACCCCCGGTTCAAGCTCTATTACCGTCAGGAAAGACCCGAGTTCAAGTACCACCAGATCAACTACTTTACTTTTACTGCTGTCATATCAGCTATCATGGCTGCCCCTGTGCTCTGATCCCTTCAAGGTGGGATTTATTCATTTTATTCATTCATCTTCTATACCTGCTTATTCCCGAACTTTTCGGGGTCACAGGGGTCTGCTGCAGCCTATCCCAGTGCACATTGGGAGAGAGGCAGGAGGTCACACCCTGTGTTGCCAGTCCATCGCAGGGCCACACACACACACACACACACTCATACACTCACAAACACACACACACACACACACACGCATAAACACATTCACACTCCTATGGGCAATTTCGAATCACCAATTAACCTAATGCACCTGTTTTTAGACTGTGGGAAGAAACCGAAGTACCCAGAGGAAACCCACGCAAGCGCTGGTGGGAACATGCAAACTCCGCACAGATAGACCCCGAGCTCGGGATTCAAACCCAGGACCTTCTTCTTGTGAGAGGTGGGATATGACAATTAAAATTGGAATTTGTAATTATTTAATGCTGTTTGATTGATTTTCATGATGGTGTAATAAAGAATGTAAATAATCTGAAGAAAATAAACCTCTTAAATATCATCAAAGAAATAATGTAAAGATGCAAAGATAATTAAATTCCTGACTTATGAAAGTCTCCCGAGAGTTTATCAGGATCTTAATGAAGCGCTTTCGGTATGCAAGCGCACTTGCGTGTTCTTGCAAATGAGAAAGTATAATCGTTTGTTCTGGTTTTGGTCTTGATCTCGTGAAGCTTTAATTTGATAACTTCCTATTCTCTGCGCGATTAGATGCACTAATCAAAATAACATCAGCTTTTATCCATCAGCAGAGCAACAGAGCAACGAGGAAGCAACCTGGAGTCGCATCACATCCCAGTGTATTCACTTCATTTAGTAAAAGAGAGAAGGACACATTAAACACAAACAGAGAGACAGTAAGAGAGACACGGAAACCGAGTAACTGACAGACAGGGACAGACAGATAGAGACCAAAAGTCAGACAGAGATAGAAAAGGGAGCAGGAAATGAGAAAAAAGAGAGAGAGAGACAAAGAGAGAGAGAGAGAGAGAGACAGAGAGAGAAATGAACTGAAAGAGCATGAGAGAAGGAGACAGAAAGAGAAAAATGACTAGAGAGCGAGAGATGGAAGAAAGAAATAAACTGAGAGAGCGAGAGACAGAAATAAACGGAAAGACAGAGTAAGAGACTGAGATAGAAATAAACAGAGAGAGACAGAGACAGAAGGGAAAATGAGCAGAAAGAGCAAAATTAACAGAGAAAGAAAGAAAGAAAGAAAGAAAGAAAGAAAGAAAGAAAGAAAGAAAGA
>JAOTQW010098701.1:0-10323 GCA_026260075.1 Sisor rabdophorus | reverse complement strand
TCCAGCAGACCCCCGTGACCCCGGGAAGTTCGGGAATAAGCGGGTAAAGAAGATGAAATGAAATGTTTTTGTAACGCAACCAAAGTAAATAGCTGTAATTATGTTGACACAACAAAAACCATCACATCAAAACAAGTGCATTCCCCCTGCAGCTGGCAGGATTAACCCACTTACTGACCAATCAGAATTGATTATTGAAGAGCGCTGTTTTATAACTGCATATCATTCAGAATTAGCATGTTTGGATGCTCTGTTAATTGCTTAGCTAATGTATGGAGTGGTCCTCCTGCCAAATTGACAAGTCAACTGCAGTCGCACATCTGTGTGTGTTATTTTTCAGCATGTAATCTAACGTGGTGTATTTGTCTCCACAGGCAGGAACCAGGCTCTTTCAGTTTGGATTGCTGACAGCTGCACAGCATGCACACTCTTGCTACTTGTTACTCTGTTTCATGTATTTTAATGGGAATGTTACTCTTTGTTATTTATTTGCTGTACTTTTTTTGGATTAAAGACCATCTTTAGGGGAAAAAAAAACAAGGGCGTAATATCGTTCTAATCTTTCCTTTCGTCTTCATTTTCACATTTATCAAAACAGCTGGATCTAAATAATGTTCCTCAGATTTAGATATGATCCTAAGACACACTATAAATTTAGCTAATGATCACACTGAAGAAAAATAATTTGCTAATTGCTTTGGATAAATAAATATTCAATCAGCTTAATTAGAGGCTTTATCCTTCATACCACAAAGGTTACGCCCAGAAGGTGAAGCAGGAACACACCTTAGATAAACAGCAGACCAACGGTATATGCACTCTGCATGCCCGCACATTCGTACCAGAAGGAATTTAATAAAACTTTGTATGCTTGTTTTAGCAGTGGCAGGAAAGCAACAAACAAGAACGTGTTGGTCATCACAGACCTTGAGGCTGGCTTGACCCATATACCGAGACTGCCTGACAATTTTGTAAACACCATTGATTAATTAATACCTTATTATTTATTGTCTTCCGTTGTTTTAAGGAGGTTAATCGGAATCAGTGAGAGACCTCCCAGAGACTGTATTGTACTAGGCAGCATCATTAATAAGTTCAGTATTAAACCTACCAATGCTTGCCTTTTTTTACACATGGTTTACAGTTACATTTACTAAACCGCATGACTAGTTAAAAAAAGAAAAAAGAAAAATCAGCAACGCCAGCATACGCCATCATTACTAAAACCCAACAATATAATAGATAATCATTCACATACAGCTGAAAATGGATCTTATGGCTAGATGATGGATATATTTTGCTAGATTTTTATGTTGTAGATTTAATTTTTTATTATCTATGATTGTTTAACACTATACCAGCACCCAGGCTAAATTTGTGACGTCTTCATACTTGTACCTCTCTCTTGTTAATCCAACCTGCATGTTTTTACCTTTTGAAAGGAAACCGGATTATACGGTATAAACTCACGAGAGGCAGGGAAACACTCTGGACAGGTCGCCAGTCCATCGCAGGGCCACACACACTCAAACTTACTGCTATGCGCAATTTAGAATCATCAATCAACCTAATGTACATACTTTTGGACTGTGGGAGGTAACCGGAATACCCGGAGGAAACACACGCAAGCAAGGGGGGGAACATGAAAACTCTGCACAAAAAGACCAGGGAATTTAACCCAGGACCTCAAACAGATTTGCAAACAAAAAATTAGTGCAGGTTAACTCCTAAATGATTTATTACTCTTTGGTAGTGCACTATATAAGTAAAAAAAAACACTTGGATTCGAACCAAACCATAGAAATCTTTAGCTAATTGGGGCAGGTGAATTTCATTTAATGCCACATGGGAAGCATAGCAATCAGGTCTTGTGGGTGAAGGTTACCGCTACCTGACTACTTCTGGTAAGCCACATTTAGCTCTGTGTTTTATGAAACATCTACATTTTCTTATCCACTGCTGTTTTAATATATTCATCACTTTTTGGTTTATGTTGGTTGGTTTATTTCATTTTTATCGATTTGTAGAATCAATAATCAGAAACGACGCATTTCTTAGTTTTTTCAGTAGAGGGCGCTACAACACAATAGAATTCCAAGACAATAACCGCGGTCCGCACGCTGCTTTTTTTCTGCGCTTGCTCGCGTGACGTATTTCCTGAGGAGCGGCGCAAGGACCGCCTCTCCGTCCAGCTCTAGTATTTGTCGGATTTTCTCGTGTTTTGCGTTTTTGTTTGTTTTGCTTGCTTTTATTATTATTATTTTGAAGTTTAGTCCTTCTTGCATGGGTCGAATATGTACTGAGAGCAATGTTAGAGTTGAGTTTAAAAGGCGACCCAGTAAAAGCGAGCCGTTGCTCCGTAGCTGCATCGCGTAACGGAAAATGAACCCAAAGAAAGCTAGCTAGCTATGGCAAAGTTTCAGTGGCGGACCGTCGATAGGTGTGCGTGTGTGTGTAGAGTTGGGGAGTAACGTGCCGACGGACGAACCTTACGGTAGACGTGGTCAGCCAGGACGGAGAGCTGTGTAGACTCCGTTATTTGTTTTTCCATTTAGTTCGAGACGTTTCGTCTGACTGACTAACAGATTTACACACCTGAAACATGACGCCGTGACCAGAGTCGCACTCGAGTTCGGGCAGCTTCTGTACGCTGCCGCTTCGCTTTTGGCTTTACACACACACACACACACACACACACACTTACACGCACCTCTTGTTTTCCAATATCTGCTCCGGCTGTTTAAACCCAACAAAAAAACAGATCACGACCGAGACCGCGGTCTAATTACATTTACAGAAATCAAGTCGCCTCATCTGGACTTGTAATTCACCGGAACTATTTTTATTATTTTATACATATTTTTAACATCTCAGGACGCGAGTAACCAAAATGTTGTCCAAGGTAAGTTCTTTCTTTTTCTTCTTCTTTTTTTAAATCTTCAATTTAGTGTTTATACACTGCTTCTCAAACTATTATTCATCCCAATTTAAAATAATTATCAGCTGTATCTTTTATGCACTATATAGAATAGTATAATTAATGGCCATCAACTGGACCAAAGGTTATATTTTAATGGAATTTATTTTGATTATTACGCTTCCCTGGCAATCTGAACACTTTTTGTTCAAAAGTAGTGTTTTGGTTTTAATCCCAAACCCAAGTAAGCTGTGATCATTTAAAAAAACAACCCGAAAGTTTGAAACCTTCTGTTAAATCAGAGTAAAAAAATGTTTTGCCAACATGTTCAACTTCTGATATCCGTTTAATCATCAGATTAGCTTTTTTGTTAATAAAAACCTCCCAAAATTTAATTCCTCCACCTCCTGATCAGCGTAACTGACTCTGATATATATAATCTTCCTTCTGTCGTGCCTGAAGCTTCCTGCTACTAAGGATTTGGCTGTGACTGGCTGGCTGTGTTTCTTACTAAATGGTGACTCACTGGGAAAGGAAGCATTTGGGTTGGGAAAAGGAGGCTGTTGCTGCTTCTTTCAGGCTTGTAGAAGTTTATACCTGTAACCTGTATAGCGTTAAACCTGTGTAGCGTTCGCAGGTGTGGTTTTTTTTCACCCTTTTTAACTCCGCTGATGCCACCCAAACGTAAAAATTTAGTAGCAGCATTCAGTTTAAAAGGCTGTAAAGGGCAACCCGTCTATCTCCTTGAGTCTTGTGGTTCGCGTAGAAGTGAGTATCTTTTTAAATATAGTATTTTTCTTTTCTTATTTCATTTATTAAAGATATTTCTGATTACAGTACTTTCCAAACTTGATGGTATGTTTTGCTCGCTTGTTTAATTGTAGTGTAGTATAATTACTATTATTACTACTTGCTATTACTACTACCAGCACTACTCCTATTGTTGATTTTAAAGGGGAAGGAATGTGCTTTTCTACTTAAAAAAACGATTTTTTTTTACCCACATAGATTCATATTAAATTGTCTGGGATCACCTGCTATGAAGAAACTGGACCAAAGTCCAGTTTTCCAACTTGGTTAGTAAATAGTCTTGTTGTTTAAAGGTTCAGTGATTATTCTGGCATGATACCGTTAACATTTTTTAAAACTTTTTGGTTACGATGATTGTTTATTTTCCTTGATTAAACCTTTTTTATTTTGATTATTCTGGTGTTATAAACACCTTGAATCATTTGTCAGCAGAAGCAAATTGTTTAACAGTAAGTGTCAAATAGTTTTTATTGTAGCAAAATTAGTAACTTTAAATTAGTGTTCCTCTTAACTGAACGGGATGTTGAGTTTATGAACAATAAATAGATTAAAATGTTTTCGACAAAAAAAAGAATTTGTAATGGTATGTTTGATGTTGGGCAATGATTGAACATTAAACTGTTATATTTGAAGAGAAGGAAAGAAGAATCAGGACTTAACTCGTTCTTTTGCTTATCCGTAACTTGCAGATAAAGTCTAGCTGTTGTATTAATGGTTGTCACATCGTATTCATAGGCAGATCCATAAACAGGACACAATTTAGATTAGATTTATGCAAATTCTTTTTTGATGACCTGCGTTTTGCTTATTCTTTGCGTTTCTGTCAGCTCTGAGAGTACTGTTGGCTGGAAGAAGCATGAAATTCTTGTCTCCGTATCAACCATATTATTTAATTATAAGTGGCAGCTGCTTTTGGGACAGACTTGTGGTGGATTTTGTAGACCTGTTCTGGAAACTTTAGCCACTCCTTCTACTGTAAGGGTCCTTAGGGCAATTTTTTGTGACCAACCTGCATGAACACAGAGCAAACTTGTAAAACTCCACCCACACAGTAACTCTAGAAGGTATGTTTTACTTAAGTAAGCTGTATAATTATTGATGAGGTGAAGCTTTCTGTCAGCAGTTGATATTTTCCTGTCATGTCATTTGGAGTCCATCTTTTTTTAAGGACATTAAGCCTAATGATTTCTCATAGGGATGCACAATGTAGACAGCAAACATCGGTCCAGACCCATAATTATATTTGTGTAGGACACCAGTAATTAATTGTAAAATGTTATTTTTTTCATTTAAAAGTACATTATATAAAGTCAAATATTATGATATAATAAAAATTACATGTCTGTAGTTAAAGGTCAACACCTGCCAGCCCAATGTGTTTATTTCCGGTCCCAAGTGATAAAGAAGGCTAATTAAGCAAAAAAAAAAATCTGTTCTCGCACCAATGGACGGGAACCCACCCATTTACTTTCCATCAATTGCACTTAGAAACCGGATGAGTCACTGATAAATCAGACTGAATGAATGATTGATTTACCAGTGTACCATTTTATTGCTTTCCTTCACTTATTACATATCTGTGCTATAAAATTGTCATTTTGACCCACATCCTAATAATTTATCTGTTCGATAAATGTATTGTTTATTTCTATTTTATAGAAAGAAGAAAAATATAAGATATGAAGGGAATATCTGTTCCATCTATAAAGTCTTTTTTTATAGCTGCAATAACACAATTGTTAGCAAGAAGCTGAAAATGGAAACTTATCAAAACATGCCCAGTATTGTTAAAGGTTATTTTTCTCCCATATGTCTTCTGTTTTAAATCGTCTATTGTTTGTCATTTTTGGTTCTCAAAAGTGTCATCTCTGATGCACAACAGCTGCCAATCTGGGAGGTTTAGGACTAACGTACATTTGTCTATGATGGTATTTCGATTGTGTCGCTGGCAGCAGGATTTATTTAGTTAGCGAATATTGACTACCACATGACAATCTTTCAGCTTTCAAGCTTGTTTATTTTAAAATAATTGCTAGCTGATCATTCGCCATTTCAAACAATGCAGATACAAAAACAGCTGTCGGTTATGTAACCTCAGGTTGGCACAATAATTGCATTTTTTGTGGTTAATGCATGAACAAAATACTTTGACATTAGGGCATGGTCTGATTTTTCTGGAGAAGGTTTGCATCCATACTGTAATACAAATTGAAAATCTCTGTTGAGCCAACAAGTATCATTCTGCTCTCCAGCTCGCTACATTAGCCATCAGCTGGAAGCCTACATTTAGAGCAGGTTGCTGGCTTTACATGTCCCAGGTTTACCTCCTGCAGCTTGCACCGTACTGCCATCAAAGACAAATATGCAGTGTCTGGCACTGGATTCTGAAGCACCACTGCCTTCTTTAATGCATCTCTATTTAAAGACGTTGATGCTGACCTGTAAATGTCTCTTTTACTGGTGGCTTACGTATAAAGCTATCTGATTATGTTTAGGGATTTTTAAAATGTAGAGCATAACGTTCTTATTCAGGTGTTGAACTACTAAGCCGGCGGGTGGCTAAGTGGTTAGGACGGTTGCCTCACAGCAAGAAGGCCCATGTTCGATTTCTGGGCAAAGGGCCCTTCTGTGTGAAGTTAGCTTGTTCTTCTTGTGCTTGCGTGGGTTCACTTCGGGCTCTCCGGCAACTTCCCACAGTCCAAAAATATGCATGTTGGGTTAACGAGTGAGAAAATAATAGTGCAAAGTTGCTGTAGATATAGCTGGGTGCTGTTTTAGAGTTTGAAATAAATAAATAAATCAACTAATCCAAAGGTTATGGATTAAATTCCCAGCACTAGCAAATTGAGAAAATGCTAAAGTTCAATACTTTATGTTTTGTTGCATATCAGTCTACAGAATCAGTTTTTAAAGTAAATTATTTGGTGACGTTAGTTTAAGAAAATAAAGGAACCATGGCTATTTATTAAAAATTAACAAAAACTGTACATTTTATAATCTTTTATAGCTTCTGCATAGTGATTAGTAATACAGTTGATTAATACTGTGAATAAAAAAGTAAAGGATTTTGTTACTAAAAATTATAAAACTTCGAATGTGTGACTTCAAATGTTTGTAAAAGCTTAAATGTATTCTTTTAGCTAGCACTTTGTTAAACTGTACCAAATTACACATTTAACTAATAAAATATCTGCACTTGGTTTATCAGAAATGTAATTTTTGTATTGTTTACACAGTGCTAGCAGGAACAGTACGTTGTTGCCGCCGTTATGAACGCTTGCGTGGTATTAAACAAACATCTTTTGTTTTCCCTTTGCATCATGCTTTTATTTTCGGATCTGTCTTTTATCCTGCTTTTGTTGCAATGATCACTCGGTACTGTTTGTGATGTGTGGCCACACAAAGGTGTATAGAGAACATTCGTTTTGTTCTATTGGGTCTGTTTTTTGCCTTTTTACTCCTTGTTCTTCCTTTCCTCTTTTGTGCTCGACTGACTGCTTATCTAAACCAGAAAACCACGAATATTTTTTAAAAATATTTTACTTTTACCTTCTTTGTTTTGCGGTAGTTGTCCTCTAAAGAGGTGGGAGATAGAGGTGACTTATTAAACATTTAACAGTAATATTTTATTATATGATGCTCTGTTTTGGCTATCATAATACATGTCAAGTGCACAATAAGTAACAGTTGGAAGATGAGAAGAACTCAATGTTTGTTAAACATGGCTAAAGTCTGTAAATATGTCCTGTCTCATACCTGGCAAGTTATGCGTTGAACACTGAATCGTTTTGGTAATATAATAATAATAATTCGTTTTCATCAAATATTTGATGTTATATAACAAATTATTTATTTGTAAGTCATTGCTCAGATTTTTGGGTGTAACCCAGAATTAGGAAAGTGTTTTACCTTTTTTATTGTTTGTAACCGAATCAGAATGTCTTTTATATAAATTATGCAACATTTGCCAAAGGGTACATTTTAGAGGGTTTTATTAAAATTTGTAAGTGCATCATGGGGGTTATTAAATCTATTTAGGACCCATCAGTGATTTTGTAAGATTTATAAAAAGGGCCCATTTGTTTCCTATAACTGTCAGACATATTGTTAAACTCCTCTGTTGCTTAGGTTAGTTGATTTGGGTCTCTCATTTACCCCTAAAACAACTGTTTCAGACGGGTACTTAGCTAGGTCAGAACCCTGAATTTTTTGTCATGTGTCTGAATCTCTAAATCGTCCCAAAATGATGTTATTTTTACAGTATGGTAGGTGTTAAAATACCACACCTAGATAAAACTCCCACCCAAAGATTTTAATTAGATTGTTGCATAGAAAATTCAATAGACATTACCTATTTGACCTCTCCACAGAATGCATCCTGATGCCTGTTTTGCTTCTAGCCAATGGTGACCAATGCAGAACAAAAATCTTGAGGAAAAAACATGTTCACCTCTGGCCAGATGTGTCAGCAGGTTATTTCATGCTGCAGCAAATAGATTCCGTAGACCTATCTGGATTTTTTTCTAGAAGACAAGGTCACTGGGGCTCTGCTGTGGGGGCTCATTGTCCCCAAGTACTTATTCAACATCTGGGCTGAATACGAACTGGAGCTGGTGACGATGGTGCTATTCTACTTAACAAGCTATTGGAAGTGCTCCCGTTCTGTTTTTTGCAGTCTAGCAAACCTTTTAATGAAAATGTGTATTGTGTAAACCCAGTTTAAGGTAAAGTTTGGGTGCTGGATAGAACAAGGATCTGCTTTTTATTTTGATATTCTAGGTGTTATCAAACTGCCAGAGAGCACAGCTGATGTAAGAGCTCACTTAAATACTAAGGTGATAAATCATTTAGGGGCTTTATAAATAATAAGCAAGATTTAAAAATGTATAAGATGTTTTTTTGGAAAGCCAGTGCAGGCTTGTCCGAACTAGGCTAATATGTCTATACTTCTTGAACCAGCAGGAGTTTGTTAGGTATGCAGAACAACCACCCAATAAAGTGTAATAATCTACACGTTTATTAATGTTTCTGCATTTGAAATAGAGATCATGGGTCATATAGATATACTTTTAAAATGATAAAGGGCAGTTTTACAAACGATAGGAGACCCAAGTTCCTAAAAGATGACATCTACTATGTATTCCATTCAAATATGTACGTTTTGCCTAGTCTAGAATAAATCTAGAACCGAGTGTCATCATCTTAACAGTAAAACTGTTTTTTAATATATCCCAAAGGTAACGTGTAAAGTGGCCAGCCAGCCAGTCTACCCATGGTTCTATATTTGATCAATAATTAAGAACACTTACATAATGTGATGCATTCTTTTTGCACCAAAACAAGCTGACCTCAAACACGCAGGCTTTCCAACGTAATAAAATGTTGCAGTAAGCTCTATTATGGTGGATATTTTATATTAATTTTGTAACACTATAACCTTACTGTAAAATCTTGTACACAATTTTTATTGATCCTTAGTATTTATTTTTGGATTGATTAACTAGTAACTTGTTCATGTTTTCATTTAAAGTTTTATTTTTGTTACTAAAGTATTTATTAGTAGAAATGTTACTCATTTTACTATACTTAGTAGTTTTGGCTGCGATCCATCAGAACGGGTCAATGTTGTCTAGTCCTCACAGTTTGTTCCTTATCAAAGTCCTTCATGCTTGCAAAAAATAATTACAAATCTAATCAGTGTTATTTGCTCCATCTGTGGAGTTGTAATGTTATGACTGATTGCATAGATGAAGACTAATAAATTGGCTCTAAAAAACAATTCTTTTAAATTCTGTGCAGTCTGATGGAGAGGTAGAACATGAGGAAAACATAAAGCTAATCTCATAAAAATGAAATATTTTCTAGTACATGTTTTTGTATTTCTATTTTTCCTATCCGAAGATTGAAATTCAGTTGTAGAGCTAAAGTTTGACTCATTGTTGAGACAGTTTCATTGGAGGTGGAGAGGCAGATTAATATGTTGAAGATAAAGATTCATTCTGTTCTAATGGTAAGGTTTTTTTTCTATACTGCCTGCCTGTATTGTATTTTTATAAAGCTGCAGGTTTCTTTTTATTTTTAGCGAGCTAGTTGTAGCCCCCTTCGGCAGCCTATCAGTGTACAGTTGAAGAACATTTATTTTCATAATGCTGAGACATTTTAAGTCCAGCAGTTGTTGGTAATTTTTTTAAATGAAGATCTTTTTAAGCATTTTTGTACTTTTACTTATTGGATTTACTTTGTTATGCTGTGAAATTTTTAAACCTGAATTGTAAACCTGTAGTGTAATTAAAAAGCCTAAATGCTGAGTAAGCAAGTGATAAAAAAAAGTCCAGACTATGTAAAAAATAATATTGATAAGCTACATATGGTGGTCAATTTTTTACAATAGTGTATCAATATTCTAACCTTTAATATCTTTAAATGTTTACGTACAACTCGTTATTGTAGTTGTTTGCTGACAAATGACACGTATATGGCTTTGTATTTACGTTTTTAGCTATGTTGTATTTATTTAAAATATTGCAGTGTATTTTACCGTAAGCCAGATTAAGGTGGTTTGGACATGTCCAGAGGAGGGAGAGTGAATACATTGG
>JAOTQW010098684.1:0-10324 GCA_026260075.1 Sisor rabdophorus | reverse complement strand
GGCTCCAGCAGACCCCCGTGACCCCGGATTCGGGAATAAGCGAGTACAGAAGATGAAATGAAATTACCAAGTTACCCCTGGTGTTTTGTAACTAATATTACACAAATTTAACACAGTTTAAAAAGAAACATTTTTTGGATAAGTTGTATTTTTCTTCTCTTTCTAAGCTTGCCTATACTGTACAAAGATCATGTTTGGTATCAGAAGAGTCAGTTTATTATAACTACAGAAAGATACCTTCTGCGTGAAAAGATTAGAATTTAGCTAATTAAGTGTTTCTTGCATATGATGTAAAAGGTTGATTAGGGTTTTCTAAATATTTTATATAATAACATTTATTCATATATCTTATGTACCTGCTTATTCCCTGGCTCGGAGTCACAGGCGTCTTCTTGAGCCTATCCCAGCGCAAATTGGGCAAGAGGCAGGGGTATATTTAAACAAACAACCACACACACTTACACAATTGAGAATCACCAATCAACCTAATGTACATGTTTTTGGACTGTGGGAGGAACCGAAGTACCCTGAGTAAAACCACGCAAGTGCAGGGAGAACATGCAAACTCCACACAGAGTAGAACCCGGTACCTTCTTGCTGTAAGGCGAAACGGCTAACCACTATGCCACCTTGCCACCCATATATAATAGCGTTATTGGTAAAGTGGAACTAAAAACATCTAGACAAAGGAAATGTTTGACTGCACCATCAAGATTATCCAGACTGAAAGCATAACAATCTGATTCGGAAACAGAACCAAGCAGGATGCAAGCAGGCCAACCTACAGCAAACAGTGCTGGACAATGGTTAGGAAGATCATAAAGCACCTACAAATAATAAACTCTTTTGTCTCTCAATTTCAGAAAAGCTATTCTCTTCTCTGAAGGAGAAAATGTAAAAAATGGAGAACATGAAGGCTTAGAGATTGAACAGAAAAATTGAAAAGAGCCTGAAAATAGGAAGTGTGGAAGGTTAAGAGGTTGTGTGGAAGGTTGCTGGAAAGTGCTCTGAATGGAGGAATGTCATTCTCAATGCTCACCTAGGTAGCAACAGTGATACCTTGAGGGGTGTGATTGGAATGCATGACCCCCCTGATCTAAACCCAAGTGATGTTCTATTGTTGTACTTTTGTGCTAGTCACAGTTTGTTATAACAAACACCATGTTCAAGCATAAGGATGTTCACCAGTGCATGTGGCACCAGGACACCCGAGGCCGGAGGTCAATGATCAACTTTGTGGTTGTTTCACCTAATCTCCGTCTGTATGTCTTGGACACTCTGGTAAAGAGAGCTGCCAACTGATTTGAACTCTCACCTCCAGAAGAGCTCTGACCATTTTCTGACCATAAGATTTGGGGACCAGAAGATTTCATGTCTGCTTTTTGCAGATGATGATATCTTGTTGGCTCCATCAAGCCAGGATGTGGTAAAAAAGAAGTCAAGCGGCAAGACAAAGCTCTCGATTTACCAGTCAATCTATGCGGCTACTCTCACCTATTTCCATGAGCTTTGGGTCATGACCAAATGGATAAGATCCTGGATAAAAACGGCAGTAGTAAGTTTTCTTCGCAGGGTGCCTGGGCCTTCCCCTAAAGCCTCACAACAAGAAGTTCTTGGGTTCGATTCCCGGTTATGGGGAATTTCTGTGGGGGTCCGGAGGGTTTCCCTGCACTCATGGTGCCGATAGGAATAAATGTGTGTGTGATTGTTCATCTATATGTGGCCTTGCGATTGACCGGCGACCTGTCCAGGGTCTACCCCTATCTTTCACCCTATGTGCACTGGGATAGGCTCCAGCATACCCCCTTGACCCTGATTTAGGGAAAAAGCGGGTATAGAAGATGAAGTAATGAATGAATAGTTCAATTACCATTTTATTACTGCCGGGCCACTGAGCAGGGCCCATTAACCCCAATTGCTGTGTTGGATAATGAAAGTAAATGTAAGTTGCTCTGGGGCAAATTGTCTTATCTATGAAATATAAACGATAAGATTTACAACAACCAGGCATTAGAAAAATGACAAACACTCTATGATTCCTATGGTTCACTAGACTGATTCCCTTTCCTGGGTGACACGTATGGAATGAGGTAGGCTCTTCCGCTTTTCTGATTCATTCTCCACCATGTTGAAATTGTTGTGCATTTAATTATTGTGCGTGGAGTCTTTCCTGACTTTTAAATGTAAGAACTGCATTATAAGTCTGTTACTCTAAGGCATTAATAATCGGCAAAACAGCTGCTTAATTTATGGTTCCCCATTCTTTTGAAACTTTTCTCAAAAACTGTTGTCTAGGTAAATCTCAAGAAATCCGCTATTTTTTTTTTACATTTAGAAAAATCTAGCATTTATACAAAAGTCACTGAGTTTATATTTTTACCTTCTGTGTTTGTGTGGGTAAAAACCTGGTTAATATTTGTACTTTTCTTAGATAAATCCTACATGATTTCAATAAAGACCTCAACATCAATCTATTTCCTAGATATGTAGACTATAATTTAATAACACTGAGACAGTTATTAAAGTACCAGTAAAATAGCTATGCTAAAAACAATATTGCTCCACTTGAGTGTAAATCATTTTCCATTAAACATATAAGGAGTGATATTTTGGACTCACTTTCCTATCACCTACATCCTACACTATGGAACCCTGATTAAGTTATTACCTTTTTGGAGAATACCTAACCCTGTTAATCTGATTAGTGATTTTTGACTAAGTAATTAAACAGCTTAATCGTGGCTTTTACGGTCTGTTTGCCTCTTCGTTACAGCTATGTATGCTCAATGTAGTGAAGACACTGCTGTCAAATACAGATGCTGCTCGATATCTGTGCAATAGCAGGGAACAAAGCAAAACAATTTACAATTACTTAAAATGTTAAGATTTCTAAGCCTCCTGAAATCTCTTTGCTAATATTATCTTTCTAAATAATAAATTAAAAAAAAGGTTACTAATATTGGCTTTTTCCACACACCTTTTGTCTCCTAAATAAAAGTCAGATTTTCTAAAATTGTGATTAAGAAAACTGTATAAAATATTTTTATACTGTGTACATAATTATACAGTATGTGAGAAACCTCACCAGCAACCTGTGGGCCAGTAATAATTATTGTATGGTATCCTTTAAAAATGGTTTTTAGTTTAGTGCTTTAGTTTTACCTTAAAATCTTTTTTGTATGTTTATGGAAAAATCCTCAAAACAGACTTCAGTAAATATATTTAACCAACTTAGAACAGAGTATAGGGATACTTAATTGCAATCCCTGTTTTTTACTACAATAACAATTTGGAAAACAATACTAGTGTTTCCAACTAGATTTTAAAGTGTGAATTTAAGACATTATCAATTTCACCAACCTAGAATTAGTAGATTTGTTGGTTCATGTTTGGTTTAGCACATTGCCAGGTCTGATTAATAAATCAGCAAAGCCTGCATTAAGTAAATCAATGCATTTAATTCGTTTTACATACAGTAACTACTCTTTGCAACTGTAGTAAACAGAAAAGAATCAACAAACAGAATTCTGAGGAAGCAATGATATATTTTTCAAAACTTTGAGTGAAGTATGTCTATAACAAATCTAGAAAGTGGTTAGTAATAACAGCAATTTGGTTAGTAATAACAGCAATTTACACTTAGCTTGAAGCAGTCTGGGGATTTTCCAAAATCTTTTTGTCAACAACTGACTCTCAATTAACTTTTGATACTTTGATAAAAATGATATATAATCAAAAGTTCCTGAAATACTTGAACCAGTCTTTCTAGCACCAATAGATATGCCAGAGTAACTAAAACTACCTGGCCAAGAACTGTTTGATTCCCGTTCTGCTACTTTCTGAGTTTATATATAGCAAAAAATGTTATTGGTTTTACCCTTGTGGTTTCATGCATTTTTCATATCATTCCAACCTAACTGAAAAAATACATGTGCAGTTCGAGACAAAGCTTTAATTAAAGATTTGATTGATGACAGCAAAAATATAAAAAAGAACGAGAGAGCACAAAAAATTAGTGGGCCTGAATGATGATTTATTGAATTTGTACAGGGAGTTACAGCATGAGCTCTGTACAGCAGAGATATCCAGCTTCTATTTATCCAAACTTCTCCCTTCAGAGTCTCCCTAAACAAATCCTGATTATCACTGTTCATTGCCATCACTAATTACAATCAAAAACTTTCTTTATTTACATGGAGTTTGTCTATGCTTGTCTATATCTGTACCAGCAACATGGGGCATTTGTAGGCTGTAAAGAAATGTGTGCGTTTTTTTTTTCCAAAAGCTTACAGGCGTTAACACAGCATATGATTGTGAACTGTTTTGCTTTTGTTGCCACCACATTGATTAATTTATTTTATTGTTCACTTTATTGGAAATGATCTGACATTGGGTACCAGTTGTATGTAACAGTTATTGTTGCTGATTGTGTGGCACGTTTTTAGGCCATTTGCAGCATAATTGTTATGGTCTAGTGCTGCCTCCGGTCTACAGGCATGTGCAGACGCAATACTTTAATAACAATAAACTATTGCCTGAACAGCTCCATCGCCAACTGGATCCTGAATTAAATGCATCTCAAGCTCCACCAAATAAAAACTGGTGCCCAGCAAGGCTGTGTGCTCCTTTTAAGTCATAAAAGTATAGCGATGCACAGCTTAAATCACATTGAGTTTGCTCCTTAAAAAAGGGGGTGAAACAGTTGAGACCTACAGCCCAAAACCTGTCTCTAATTGTCAGTCAAACCAATGAGATAGATCTTCAGACCATTCTCTGCAGAGTACCTCACCTGGACACCAGCAACGTCTCTACTTCCTGCAAAGGCTAAAGAAAGCCCATGTCCTATCCCCCTATTTTAGCCATTTTGTACAGAGTGACCATTGAGAGCATGCTGAGCAGCTTAATCACAGCCTGGTTTGGAAACTGTACCATTTCAGATTACATTTACTGTTCACCCTCCTACCATCAAGTAAAGAGGTACTGTTTCAACTCAGCCATCACATTTCAAATGTATAACAGTTTCTTCAAGACCAAATGAACTGCAATAACTAACAAGCACACACAAACACGCACACATACATTCAATATACATCCATATTTATAGCACCACATAGACATAGATAAACACTGTTTATATACCCAGACACTTTAATGCTTTATTTGCACACTAAATTTAATGCTGCTAACACTTTGTATGCAAAATTCTTACTCTACTTGCACAACATAGACCATATTCTGGCCAGCACTATTTTTTCATGTATCTGTCTGTAGTTTTTCTGAAATTTTTATTGCACTGTTTGTCTTACACTCTTTGCACCAAGTTGCACACTATATATAGTTTATGTAGCCAGGAGAATTTATTCTCTAGTTTAGATTTTATTTTTTATTTTATAGCTCCTTGTTGTTTTGTGTAGCGCCAAAGTCCTGAAGAAATGTTTTAATTACATTAAAATCACCTTGATTTGACTTGACATGACATTACATTATAATTCTATCAAATACAGTGGGATTGCAGGAGACTTTTTTATACGGTTACAATTAATTTTTTGAATCATTTTAAAAATCCACCATTATCATGTCGCAATTATAGAAACAATTAGTAGTATACAAAATGCAATATAACACGGTATAGCATTTTATAGAGCAGCATTTCTCATGTTTAGCATGAAAAACATTTTTATTAAAGCAAGAAACCTTGTTAAGAAAACTCCAAACCTCTACACTACAATTGCAGCTGTAGCACATACATCATCTGGAGTAAAATAAATATTTATCAAATAACATTATTTGAGAATAATGTTACTAAAACTAATTAAACATATACTATTGATGACTAAAACTAAAAAAGTCAATGAAATGCATCCTACATTATGATGTTGTAAGCTGTAAGCCAGCGGTATTGCTCCTCAGCACTGGTCTGGAAGTGGCAAAAGGGGGAAGGGGTGGCCTAGTGGTTGAGGTGTTGGACTGATACCAGAAAGACCGGGGTTCGATTCCCAACACCACCAAGCCACCACTGTGGGTTCCTGAGCAAGGCCCTTTACCTCCAATTGATCAATTGTAAGTCGCTCTGGATAAAAGCGTCTGCCAAATGCTGTAAATGTAAAAACATGTACATTAGATTGATTGGTGATTCTAAATTGCTCATGGAAGTGAGTCTAAAAGTGTGTGGTTGTTTGTCTATGTGTAGACGTCTATGTGGTTGCTCGTCTACCCATGCCTATGTGCGCTGGGATAGGCTCCAGCAGACCCCAGTGACCCCAAATTAGGAAATAAGCGGGTATAGAAGCTAAATGAATAAATAAAGTTTTAAATGTAGTTCAGTGATTTATATATATATATATATATATATATATATATATATATATGTGCTGGGTTTTTTAGGACACTGCATTGCTCATCTGCATGATTCTGTTATTTCTTCCAAAAACTTTTGTTCGTAAACAAAATCTGCAGTGCCATCTGCAGATGCCAAGTAAAGCTCTACTATGCAAAAGGAAGCCATATGTGAACAGAACCTTTGTCGTATTCTATGAGCCTCATAGTCACACAAGTCCAGGTTTTAGAGCAAGATAATCACCTATTCAGACGATATCTATTTCAGGGACGACTTGGTGTATTTTAGCAGGAGAAAACCACATTCTGCAGCTATAATAAAAGCAAGGCATTGTAGTAGAAGTGTTGATTTCCAGTCATATTCAAACTGTTTTGACAAGAAGAGATGATTCTACACAAGGTAAACATTCCCTGTTGAATTGCAGTTTAAACAATCATTCATTCATTCTATACCCTCTTATTTCCTGACAAGGGTAACAGCGGTCTGCCGGGGCCTATCCTATAGGCTTAAAGGCAGGGGTATAGACAGAACGCCAGGGCCACACATAGACAAACAATAACACGCACACACACACACCCACACTTTCATGGGCAATCCAAACCTACCAATCAACAGAAAAGGAAACTGGAGAACCTGGAGTAAACCCACACAAGTGCAGAGAGAACATGTAAACTCAGCACAGAAAGACCCCTTTGCCCGAGAATCAAACCTGGGACCTTTTTGTTATGAGGCAACTGTGCTAAACACTATGCCACCACACAACCCTCAGTTTAAACAATAATTTATTCTATAACATAATCTTCTATTCCTATGTATTCCCTAACGCAGGGTCACAGGAGTTTGGCTAGTTACTGTTCAACCTACCTAACATTATTTACCATTTTAACTAGCATGTTTGCTTTTTTTGTATGTGCTGAGAAGGAAAAGTTGCTTTCAAGTAAAGTTTTTTATAGTTCCTGTATCAGTATCCTGTATCCTGTATCCTGAAAGAATTTATCAAAAATGTATCTCAATAGTATCTCAATCTCTAAATAGAAAACATTTTTGGGGTATCCTCATAGAGAAATAACCAGTATGAGTACTATAAAAAATTGTGGATCTAATCATAGTTTTATTGCCAAAGTATTTTATATCAGCTCAGTTACTGTAGAATACATTTTTAAACTCAGTTGTGGTTATAGGTTTGGCATGATTGAGTGCAATCATAAGACCAGTTTTTATGCTTTATACTTTAAGACACAAGGAACATTTCACCCAAATAGGTTGTCTGTTTTTAAGTAAAACTTTATTTTTCTCTTTAGATTTAAAGGTTTATTTCCGCCACATTAATTGCTGCATGCTACATTAGGATTCATAATGCTTTACTGCGTTCCTCTTTTCTTTTTTCTTTTGTTAACAACTATGACCATTCTAAAGGATACATGTTATTTGTCACATATAATTTACAGCACAGTGAAATTTGTGTATTTGCATATCTCATCTTAGAAAGATGGGGTGAGTGCAAAGGGTTAGCTATGATACAGCTCCTGTGGAGCAGGAATGGTTAAGGGTTTTGCTCAAGGACCCAACTTGCTTAGTGGCTGACTGGCGGTGGTGATGTGATAGTGGTCTTCCAATTAACACCTTGGCATTGTTAAACATTTGAGCTACCATCACCTCGATAATAACCACTGACTATTAAATAGGTAGATGACAAAGTTTCCATACACACTTATGGTCTCCTAATAGGGTTGCATAAATGAAAAGGTCTTTGTGCAGCATTTTAATTAGCAAAGCTTTTTCATGACCTAGCAGGCAGGCAAATACTACTAGAGCCCAAGAGCTTTATAACGTCTCATTCCACTTGTGCATTGGACCTTCTCAAGTATTTACAAATAAAAGAAATTGCATTTTAAATCAGATAGAAGAGCTTAGGTCCACCTTCATATACTCAGGGTTGTTTTTTTTAGATAAGTGTATTTTGGGCACTTAATTGATAAAAAAAATAATTATAAGTGTGTTCACATCATCAGCTTTTTTGCTAACACAGACATGTCGCATAGTAGCAAAGAAAAGTTCCTTTTTCAAGTAGCATATTTGCATACCGCAGCTTTGTGCTTTGTTTCCTTTTTCATTGTCATGGAAATAATAGAGATGAAAACTGAATGAGAGACTGGGGAACAAGTTGCTGGAACTTTCTCTCAGGACTAAGACCTGCAGAAATGTTTAAGTTCATTTCTGAATCTCTCTCTCTCTCTCTCTCTCCCTCTCTTTCTCTCGTTCCTTTGTTTTTGTCTTACCCTCTAAACTCAACACAATAAAATTCCAAATAAATTACATAAACGTCACATACATTATTATACAACATGAAGTAAAATTCCTGAGGCAGGAAGGGTTAAGGGTTTTGTTTAAGGACTCAACCATGGAGGACTTGGCGGGAGTGGGGCTTGAACCCTGGTCTTCGAAGTCTTCCTTAGGAATATTTATTTCTAATACACTATATTACCAATAGTTTGAGGTCATATGCTATTTCAAACATTTATTCATTCATTTATTTTCTATACCCGCTTATTTTCTAATTTACAGTCACTAGGGGTCTGCTGGAGCCTATCCCAGCGCACATAAGGTGAGAGGCAGGAATACACCCTAGACAGATCGCCAGTCTATCACAGGGCCACATACAAACAACCACACACACTTACATTCTCTAATATGTAAAATTTTTGGAGTCAACCATTAAACCTAATGTACATTTTTTTAGTGTTGGATTCTCTTAGATCCAGTGAAGGAATAACTGTAATGCTACAACATATAAAACTGTCTGTGTGCTTCCATATTTGTAGCAACAATTTGCAGATGAACCTCATGCATCTGATAGTCACATGACCACAAACCTTTGGCAATATAGTGTAACATGAAAAGAGGATTGTTCACCAGTCTGTATGTTCATTAAATCCTTTGCGAAACTTACATAGCAGTGTTATGCTTTTTAAAATGTACTGGCCATTTTTAAGATTTTTTTTTATCAACGATGCCTGGGGCAATTGCTTTTTTTTCATTGCATAGAATGTTTTTTGTTTTATTTGACAAAGCAAAGAAATCCATTTTTTATTTAAAGACATTTGAATGCAAAACCAAGGCAACAAGAACAAAAAAAATTTATATAAAGGTTATTTTTTATATTTCTACAAAAAAATGTATCACAGCACCAGACCCAAGGAAGTTAGATTATATGACAGATATTGCATTACATTTCACAGTTTGAAGGCTTCCATAATTTTAAAATGTCAGCAACTAAATTCAGTTTGCAACTTAATTATGTCCGTCAGGTGTTTGTCTCTCGCTAATTGAAAATGACTCTAATGCTTGTGCAGTAAATATTTAAACAATATAAAAAGCACGATGGGAACAGACAACAAAACAAGGTGAGCTTGTTGAATTTGATCCGATTAATATCTTTTTGTTTGGATTGCTTTTAATCAATTAACTGCTATTTTCATTTCTTTTATCCGAATCTGTTTACATGCAGAATATAACACGGGTGGCATTTTAATACCTCATTGTAACTTAATAAATGTCTCATTTTGGAAAGCACAAGTGGGATTCTGCAGAGAATGCTAAGCATATCAACGCATTCATACTAATTACACTTTTGTATTCTGCTCTTACAGACAATCATGTGATAATCAATGTTAATAAAATGCGGCAGTAATGGTTTAAATATATAAAGGCCCTGGGTTGTGGATCGGACTGTCAGCAATTTTTATACCAGCTACTAGCTGGTACACTGGTACCCTTGAGCAAGGCCCTTAACCCTCTTTACTACTGACTTTGTGCTCTGACTCCAAGTTTAAAAGTTTAAACATGCTACATAACTTATATGTCACAAAATGAAGGCTTCATCTAAAGGAATTGTGGGATAGATTAAGGCCCCTGAATCTAGCCACAGGGGGCACAAGCCAGTGACTTCTGTGCCAGTCCCAAGCCTGGATAAATAGAGAGGGTTGT